>JABFQC010000888.1:0-22553 GCA_022817085.1 Psilanteris sp. ZL-2020
GTTTTATATACTTAATAAATCGTATTCAGAAAGCTGTTAGAAGCAGAAATGAATAATAGAATTAGACCACGTAGTTTTATAAATCGAGGAGAAACCACCCTCTTTCATCCCTCTATAATATTAGAAATCTATAATTGTTTGAAAGTCAAGACAAGATTTTAAAATTCACAAGAAATTTCATTAAAAAGTTACATTTTTAGATTTTAAGTTTTATGAATTTAGTTAACAGTTCATACAAGAACTACTACATATATTAGACTTTTTTCAAATTTTTTATGTTAATATCAACTCACATTCTGAAGTTTCAAAGATTAATAACAATAAACAACATTAAAAGATTTATTTCACATAATCTGAGAATCTCATCCTTATTCGCATTGTAAACGAATTTTTGTATTGCAATTAGAACAAATCAGTTGTTTTGATTTGTGAATTATATATATATATGTATATAAGATTGCAGTAGAGTTGTTAGAAATCGGATTTTCTGATATGCACTAAATATAAATGAAGGAAATATGAAGCAAGTTTATAAATGAAGTGTAACATTTATTTTAAACATAAAGATATAAATATATCACATTACTATTTTAGATGTATTATATACCAGCCAAATATTTTGGAAATATATTTTTATTATTGAACCAGTCCGAAAATAGAAATTCTTGAAGTCATATTTTAGGAATGTCCCTAATTTCGTTAATTTTTTTCACCAGTCGTCTTAAATGTTTCAAAATTCAAACATAATATTTAGTCGATGCAATGCATACTATATTTAAAGTATTGTATTTTATTTGAATTGTTAATACCTCGTTAAAGTATTTTTATCTACATTAGTGCATGAAGCATCTATTCATCATAATAGCAGTTTTTACACCGAGCAAGAAGTCAAAAAATAATGCCTGCGATACAGTAAATGCGTTTGTTTGAGTGAAAATATTTGCTGTATGGTAACAAAAATCATATATATATATATTAATTATTTGTTAATGTGTATATTAATGAATTATAAAGAAATTTAATGAATATTTATTAATATAATTTTTTACGTCTTTCGACTATTGCTCTCGGTATATTGATTTTTGAAATTAATTCTCGTAATAATAATAATGATAATTATAATAGTCTATTATTTTTTGTATTTTTCGAAAGTTCAATTCGCTTCACACCGATATTGCTGCAAGAAATTTATATAATTAATTGCAGTTTCGTGTATTAAAAAAAGTTAAGGAATTTAAGTTGAATTATAAACTAATAAAATAAAAAAATAAAAGATTAAACTAATCAGTTTCTAAAAGAAAAACTACACTGTTAAAAATAAGTGTCTTAAATGTCACGATTTTAAGACACAAAGTGACTTATTTAAGTCACTAGTTGTCTTAATACAAAATATTTTGCATTAGATTAAGACACTTAGGCGTCTTAATTAAGTCGCTTTGTGTCTTAAGTAAGACACGGGAATTATATGTTTTTTAACAGTGTAAACGAAATAGTATGGAAATGTTATAAACCGATTAAATTTTGACACGTTTGATCGTTTTTCAAATACGTCGGATACAAATGGCAGATTGAAAGATCTTTAAAGCTCATATGACATGCGTATACGAAATCTCGAGGTGATAAAAGGATCGTCTTTGGGCGCTCTTGAGTATACATCTCTCGGTTGTGATGCAATTGCGGAAGCTGGTCTCAATAGCATTGAGGATGAAATGCCCTCGAGATCTTTTTTCAACAAGAAAGATCCACCGACTTTCTACCTCGTTTCCCCTGACTGATAAATGCCGCGGTCAAAAAACGCATCGTTTAAAGACATCTTCGACATCCGCATCTGCTTTGACAGTGACAACCGAATCGCAGGAGTGAAACGCGCGTTATTTCTGTAATTCAATTTTCGCGGTCTTTCTTTTATTAGGTCGCGCGTACAGAACACTCTAACGCGGAGTGATTAGCATTTATTAAGGAAACAACCATGATATTTTGTACCAACAAAGAAATCATGTCAGCTTCTGACTCGTCGATAAAAATAAATCTGATTTATAGGAAACTTTTAAATGTTAACGATTACGAATTCGGTAATGCGTTAAAGTAGTTTCAATGAAGGTTTTATGTTAAAAATTTAATGTATTACGAAATGCGTTAATCATTTGACCTTATGTAATATTCGGTCATATCTTGGCTTTTAATTTTAATTTATTGACGCTTATAAAGAAATTGCTATTAATTTTTTAAATTAATATTAATTAGCGTTCGCGGTTATTAAAAGGAATTACGTTTAAAATAAAGTGAAATAATAATCAGTTAGTTTCACGATGTGAATACATTTATTTGATATAACAGAAGACCGTTCGCCCGCAATTAATAAATATAAATGAATTTGATGTTCTAGGTCTGTGCAAGATCGATAATATATTAGATAAAATGATATACGTCAATTCACATTTTTTCAAATTACTATTTTGTATTACTTCATTATAACGTACGAATTTTTTTTCAGTAAATAATGTGTAACAAAAAAACACACTTTATGTAAATATCAAATCAAACATACAAGAATCTAGTAACATTTAATTGAATTACAAATGTATATATATATATATATATATATATAGCGATGACAAAAAATGAACAACTTTTATAATATATAAAAATTCAGTTTATTATTGACAGCTGACATATTCCAAATTCTTTCCTCAATGTCTTGCGCATTTCTTTAAAATATACTTTGTAATCCAAAGCAGAGTATCGAATTTTATACAACCTTAATCAAACTCGTCAATATTATATATACATCATGTAAATTGACCATCAACGGTGTTAATAAATCATAGTCCGTAACAACCGACTGATCTTCATATATATACGTATCATAAAATCGATTCGATTAATGGTTAAGACGAGTCTTAATCAAGGGGCGTACAACAGTATTTAATATTAGACAATATATATATATATCGTTATACAGCACCTCTTGAAAATATTAATAATGGCAAGAGCTGCAACGAAAAGGCGCTTTTCTAATTTCCCCCCGGGAGTATATATACGCGCATTGTTATCGTCGGTCTTCAAAGTTCGTTTAAAAATATTCGGTGTAAATCTGGGGTATAGTGCGCTCGGAAAACAATTAATGCTAGAGCCAAAGGTAAAAATAATGCGAAGGCCTTGCGACCTATAAATACAATGTAAACATTAATTATATAATTAATATACACGCGAGCAGAGGCGTACAAACAATTTTATATTTGACTTCGCGAAGAAGACGCCGTTATCGATCGCGAAGCAATGCCGAGCGGATCCTTTGCGATGTTATATATATGTACATCATTATTATGACGACGCGCGTCAAAAATAATTCGTTTGTTTGCGCGTGTCCATTGTTTGTTCTGTTTGTTTGCACGCGAGGAGACCGTGAAACCGCGTGGCGACGGAACTTTTGCGCTAATTGAATTATGCGCCCGCGATCTAGACGGGTTAATAGCAGCGATAAACGATTGTACGGCGCAAAAAATCGCGTGACCGAACGCGACGCGCGGCAAGCAAAAGGAGCGACGAAAGCGGACGTCCAGTCGAGCAAAGTTCAAGCTTAAGCGAAAAGGGAACATCGGGGCATTAATCGAGCGCGAAAGAAACGGCGCCGTCGGGGATAAGGGGGGAGGGGGGAAGGGGTGGCGAACTCAGGAGCGACACCGAGAGCGCACGAGCAGGTGGTCGAATGTCCGCAAAACTATTTGATTAGTTTTTTTCTCGCGCGACCGCCGCCGCTCATGGAAATACCGATTCACGACGCCGCTAATGAATATTACGATCCAATATTGTAAGAAGATTTTGAACGAACGCGATTTGTTTGATCGAAACCCGGCCGTTCGAAAGCGAGAGCCGAACAGAAAGAGTTCGGAAGTATTCCTTCCGGTTGTCGGGTAAAAACCGATTGCAACGCGAGCGTCGTGTTAACGCAAAAAATAATGTAGACGTTTTGTATAAACCCGCGGTTGGGTAACAATAATCGAGCGTCGCCGATGTTAGGACGCGAGACGTATAAAGCGATACTGTGTCGATGACGAGGAACTCGTTAACTGCGGTTAATTAGTGACGGGGCTATCGATCGGCGCGGTTTTTTTGTACGCGCGATTTGAGATTCGGTTTTTAGATATCGTTAATAACCAAACGCTTTCATAACAAGTTTATATGTGTACGAGTGATTTTGTATTTGTTCGGTTCACGAAAATGTACAAAAGTCAATAGATTTAACCTACATTCAGATTCGAATACTTTTCCGACAGCGTTTGAAATATTTGTTTACTCGGTGATCAGCGAGTTGCTTATACCGAACAAGTGTATGTATATATACATATATTCGTGTAATATATGCGTATTAAATAACATAAAAGCACGGAAATTTCAATAATCATCTTATATAAGTAAGAAGTTCTACCAGGAACGAATAAAGCTTCGAGAAATGAGTTGGCTCGTAAAGGCAAACTTAAATTCATTTACATTTTTTTAAAAGAAATACCAATGGCTCTTCGATTACGCGAATCAGTGCTTTTCCACCGTATGAAATTGAAACCCATAGTAAATTAAATTCCATCTCGTATAAATGAGTCATATCCGAATACAACAAAATATCCCAGTTTGATCATTTGAAAAGACAAAAAAACACCTATCGAAATTACCGTTGCAATTACAATTACCGTTACTATTATTACGATTATTACTACCGTTAATAATAATAATAATGCGTGGTACCATCGGTAATACGATACTCGGTTTTACGTAATCCGAAACTTTTTTAACACACGAAGTGATTTATTTAAGTCATCAATTGTCTTAGTACATGATATTCTGTATTTGATTAAGACACTTAGGCGTCTTTATTCAGTCACTTAGTGTCTTAAATAAGAAACATATATTATATATTTTTAGCAGTGTATAAAGCGCGCTAGAGGTATACAAAAATATCGCCGGGGTATGGATTAGCGACGAGCCCGGTGGTTGAATTGAAATTGTGCCGCGCACCAATTGGGCCGTAGCAACCTGTCCGTGTCCGTCATGACGTTTCAATCGGAATGCCTATGAAAAGGCGATCGTTTCCAGGAGCGAGCTAATCCGCCCCACGTGTACCGCATGCGCGCGTGTTTTCGTATCAACCTTTAAAGATTGAAGTGCATGCCGCTAGGTATATCTTCTGCGCTAGCAATAGTACAACCACGCTGTAAGTATTGATCCTGGCAGGGAGCTGGAAGCTTCTGAAGTTAAAAATACACGGCCTTGTAGTCGCAGCGGAGCCAAGTGCGCGAAGAATTGCAATTTCCTGTATCTCGGGCCGCTGCACTTGATTCCGGTCAGCGCGCCGATTCGCTCGTTTCCTGCGCGCGAGGACTCGCAAAAAAGTCGCGCCAATTGTCCCGCAATTAAAGCGACAAAAATCACTGACACGCGCACCAAACGAACCAATATGGAGTCTAGCCCGAAGTCACTCGGCCGTTGCCGATAACGACTGATTCGTTCCGATATGGCCGTGCCGCTGTTTTACGACCCAAACGAGCCCTTTAATTTTGTTTCAATTCACGCGAGGATCCCCGCGCGGGAATCAACGCCGACGCAATCGCGCGTTTATCAATAGCTATAATCAAGCGCGAAAATAACGATTAAATTTTTAATGTAATTTTTCCCGCGCGAGCGTCACACGAACGAAGAAAATGTAATACGAATAAGAAAATTACTTTTGAATTGTGAATTATAGTTGACATAATGTTACTAACGAAGCGATTCACAAAAATGCCTTCTCGCTCGTAATGTTGAAAAAAAGACAAAAAAACGGTTGGCACGGAGCGACGCCATTTTGTCTAATTGTGCGTTTTGTTGCGCAAAGTCTGTCAGTCGCGACGACGAGAAACAACGAAACCCGAAATTGTAATGAGTAATGTGCATTGAACGAACGCGCTTATCGTCGCCTGGTTCGTTAAATGAAATCGTTTTTGCGTAATATTTGCGTTTCGCGATGTTTACAATGAACGTCCATTGAACGGCCAGTTTTAATTGAAACGTTTAGGGCTAATCCGAACTCAAACGCAGTTAATTGTACTTGAATTCGTTTAACGATCAAAACTAGTTTAATGGCAATATATATATAGACATGAATTAATCTGAGCCGCGCGGTAGATAAGGTGCAAAGGTCAGCTCGGTCGGTCCCCCATTGCTTGGCGATCGCGCGAGTTGAATGGGACGGTCACGTGTTCGGAGGGGCTTCGAATGTGGAACGCATAAAAGTGTCCTTCGACGAACGATGTCAATGAAGTAGTTCGAGGCCCGAGAACACGACATTGTATCGGTGCCCTTGCCGAACAATTCGCTTTCCAAAGTGCTTGCACAGGCCAGAAATATGCACGAAAAGTGCTCGCTGTTTGTTTCGAACACAAAACGTGGTATTACACCGACCGGTATAATTACGTAAGAGAGATCGATCGCGTTTCGTTGTACACCAATAAGAATACGAAATTCGCAGCTGTCAGTACCAATGCCATGATCAAAATACCGTAAAAGAGGGGGTACACAAATTTTCCTCGGAGTATCGTTACTTTTATTAAGAATCGGTCGGAAGATCGGATTGGGAATCGACGATCGAAAGAAGGCAATGTTTATTGTAATTGTATTTGTCGATGTTAATGCCAATCAACGTTTCGTTTTACGCATCGAAAATGTATATATATATATATGTATATATAATACAAATCCTTCGAGTATTAGCATTTAAATACAAACGGTCGAAAGTCTCACGACAACGCGATGGATCCGTTGCTATATTGTTTCGAACGGAATTTGCGAGCGTTATATATTACGCGACTCGGTAAACATCGGTCACCGATATTAATTCGTATATCGCGATCGCAATCGTGCAGCGTGATATATTTTTAACGCCGAAGAACATTTTCTTGCGCGATTTACGAGCGAAGCCATATAATATGTGCGATGGTTATGAGCTGTTAGCGCCAATCGATTATGCCTACGCACGAATTAGGTCAAGTCTCGCCCCTCGGTCGCATCGCGTTACGGGTCGGTCCAAAAATACGATTCGAATTGTTTTTCAGCGGTTAAGCCAAACACGTAACGCGGTTTCGTCCAAGCGACGTCCCGCGCGACTTTTCCGCGAGCGTTTTTCCTGCGTCTAAAAAGCAGTACGGTTTTCAATGGACATGAATTTTGGCGCGCGTAATTTTGTTGCGCGCGCTTCGTATTGAACCGCGTTTGGCTCTGAGCGGATGCGGTTACAATTAACCTTACGCGTGCGCGCAATCGAAATCGTTAATTCCGCGCATTTTTTATAAACAAATCTGCGTAAACTTTCTCCGTTTTATGTTGTTTTCGTTCTCTCCAGCTGCCGTCTCTTTTCAACGCAATACCGGGCGTCTCGACAGATCAATACATAGTACATACACATATATATATATATATATATAGACGCGACCGGAGCAGACACCGTGCTGCTGCTCCGGATAACGACGCTACAACACGGTACTGCCCTATAAGCCTCAATTTGAATACCGTCCTAAATTCTGCTACTTGTACAAAAGAATCATCGCAGCGTTCAAGAATCTCGCGTTTGTTCAACAACTTTTTTGTTTCTATTTTAAGGCGCGATTGACGATCGGTATATGCGCTCGAATCAAACGTTTCTACGTTTTAATATAAAATTGCACGTTTGGGTCGTCCATATTACAATCGGATCGAGTCAAAAGTTGCGGCGAATTTAATTACGGCATTATCCCCTGTCAATGCGAATCAATGGCTCGGTCAATTGCGCGCCGTTACAATTAAACTTCATAATGATTATGTCCTGAGTTATAATTGAAAATTTATCTGTCACAACGGCCTCGGTCCGTAAACAAATCAGCTTGTTGACAATAGGGATTGGCAATAATAATTTATGCGTTCAAAAGGTAATTGAATTAATAATAATAAATTGTGCCGTAAAAACGTACATATGGGCGGGTGTCGTGTGTCGGAATGTTTCTTTTTTTATTTTACGTTTGATGGCGAACATCAATATCGATGTTCTTCATTGATTTCTCGGTTGAAATAAATCAATTTATTGTTCACGCGGTAAATTCGGACCAGCGATTTTGTATTTATTCGATTAATAACTTTAATAATTTGTGTTTCTTTAGATTATTAGTGTTTTCATTATTCGATTTTATCAATTGACACAGATAAAAGGAATTCGCTAAGGTTAGTAGTTGCTTGTAAAACGAAGGAAAAAGAATAAAAAATAAGAAAACGTGTGTTCCAATATTATACCATCAAATAACCGTATTTTCGGTTAGTAACATAAACTCATTATCCCTACTACTAACCCAGCACACATTTTATTGATCATAAAACATATCCATTTGAAAAAAAATTAATTTGACGAACAGTGGAATTGAATATTTACAATTTTATGCGTACAATTTTTCGATAACGTAATAAAATAACGCTTTTAATTGTAATATCATGAATACACTAAATGGTTTAGCAGATAACCGCCTGGGTCTGAAATATCCATATGGTCGGTTCGAGGGTAATTTATCTTTTTAACATGTGGACCGTGTTTCGGTGCCTCGAAAACTGAAAATTCGAAACGAAGCGCCACATTTGAAAAGTTGTAAATACGTAATATTTTTGAATAAACAATATTTATATATCCCGGCAAATATAATTCAATTTTTACTCGAGTAAAGAAGTACAAATTATAATAAGAGAAAGGTACACTGGAACTATTATCCTCAGAAATACGAGCGTCGTTTATCATTTTCAGAACTTAGCGGAGCTATCCGCGACTGATAATGAACTGACGACGCTCTTGTTCCATCTGTTAGACTATAATCGTCTTTGAAGAAAAGCGCGCCGGCCATTAAGTGCAGCGAAACGCGATGCGAAGTCGAATTAATATTTAAAAAATTGCAATTTCGTTGCATAATTTTATTTCGCCCGACCGGGGAAATGACTTTTTCGAATTTCGAAGTTTCAAGTTTTGTATGAAAGTCCGAGGTATTTCATATTTCAATTCGTTCGTAAATAATTAACCGGCAAGTTTTGCATTCATTTACTATTTCATAAAATGCAAACAATAAAACGTACCGAAGTACCAACGTACTTAAAATTACTCTTCAAAGTCATTTTCAGAAGCTTAAAAGGTATTTCGTGTTTAAGTTGCAGACGCAATGCGACGTGTTATGTAAAATGCGTCCAAAAAGTACTCATTCGAATTAAAATTGTTATAATAATAGCTGGAGAACATCGCACACAAAATTTTGATATCAAATTAAAGCATCTCCTCAGTTGATATTAATTGTATCGTATATGGATAATAATAAATGTTATTATTTGAACGTTAAAGTTTTATTCCAAATCAAAATGCCAAAACAATGCTATATTATGGTAAAATTTATTTAACAACACTGTTTATTCAAAATTAATATTACTTTTATCTGTCGATTGAATATTAACAAATAGTTATTAATAATATTTAATACAAATATTAGATTTATTATTGTTAATAAATGGTCTTTTTTTTATTCAAATATTTTTTTCTTATTTTCAATTATTATAAAATTAATAAACAGTATTCCATTTCATAGGTTCGGAAGATGAAACGAAACATATTGCAGGATATTGAAGAGTACCGGAAATAAAAACCGAAACATCAAATTGTATTGAAAATACAAAAAACTATGACTTTAATAGAGTCTGTGAGAAGATACGAGTGTTTAGTCTTACATTAAAAAAAAGTTTGAACCAAAGACCGTGTAATTAAAAGAAGTTCGAGAAGGAAGTTCATTGGGAAAGTTTGTTAATTCGTATAATGCCGGTTCAATTATTTCGTTTCATTTCATCGATATAATTTGACTTGCTATATAATATTACAGTCTCCATTATTTCTCTTAAATCCACAAAAACATTTGTGATCCGTTGACATTTAATTTAACTATTTTACTTGCGCGGAATCCTTTATAGGGAATTTTGAATTGATATTTGAAGTACATAAAGAATACGCGTTCGAATTAAATTCCTCTTTTTTAATGACAAATGTTTACAAAAGCAACGAAATTAAATTGCAGCTAAAAACTGCGAATTCAATCAAAAAGATACACGTTGAAAAAGCTTGGTAAATCGACGAGTACGCGTGTGCGCGCGTGGCCGCGCGATCGAGAGTTGTCCGAAGCTTTTTACGACAGCCTTTGAAAAGGAATCAAATGGAAAAGTGCTTAAAGCCCGACTCTTAGATGGATGTACCTCCTGCATGTATGGCTTGCGAGAATTAAGTGGTTGGTTTGATCGATAGTCTAGATTGAGAGCCGGCGATCGTAAACTGCAAATGTTATTCCGCGTGCAGAAAAAACTACTGATTCTGTAGGGCGAACGACGAGGAAAAGTCGCGCACGGAATAATAGTTGTTTTTCGACTAACCGATGTGTTTTTAAGGGTCAAATGTGAAACCTTTGGCACGTCAAACCGAGGCTGAGTTTAAAATTTTATATTACTAATTGTTCGAGCGACAAACGGCAGTTTTAAATTCTCAAAGGTCAAAAGGTCAGGTGGTAATAAAATACATTTCCAAACACAGAACCGCCGAAAGTCTTCTTATTTGGGCTCTAACGCGCTAATAGAATAACCGTACAAACCTTAAAACCTGAACCTCGCTTACGTGGAACGCGACGGAAATGTGTATTACCGATTTAATAATGGACGTTTGTGAACAAAAAGCGCGGCCCGGGGGGCGTAAAACGATCGAGTTCGTATAGTGCGTTCCATGCGTGAATCGGGCGCGCATCGTGATGAGAATGGTCTTTTTGCGGATTACAATGAAGCTGGTAAATCTAGCGTAAACAATGGCAATGAAGGTGAAAGAACGATTTGCGAAAATTCGTACTGTATCGCGTTCGAAGATCGCGTCAACTCAGCACGTCGATATATATATATACACATATTTCAATCGCTTTTTCTTTAGACAGCGCTTTATTTACTCATTCAATATTTTATGTGATATTTTTACGCGCGCGATCGTCGCCGACAATCTCTATTTTACGTAATCGTGCGACTTGTCTATTTATATATATATATATATATATATATCATTTATTTAACTGTCTCGCAATCTTTTTTCACCGGTTAAAAGCACGCGACTGATTAGAACAATTACCAAATAACGCTCGCGCATTTCTGCAATCCGATTCCCGATCGAATGTTTTGACATAATTATATATAACTCCGAATGAAAGCCGGAACAACGGGCGGTAGCTCCGGCAGATTTTAGACCTTTTTGTACGTCGTTACACAATGGAAATCGCATTACCGAAAGAACGATCGGCCGTTTATCTTCAACTCACCTGCTCAAGTCAGAAGTTGGCTCGAAGTTTGTTCGGGGCAATAATACTGTATAAATCTGTAATCAAAGAAGAAAAGGAAATTAATTTCGTGATATTGAGGCGCCGGGTTGGGTGTATAATGGAGGCCCGAGCGAACGCCAAATTGACAGCCCGGCTTTGCGATCGGTTTTTTGCGCGATAAGGCAAATCGGTCCGAGCCAAGAAAACGCCAATCACGGCGAAATAACTCCGGCCAAATAATTAGACTCGCGCGAACAAACGACCGACTAAATAATACTGATTGATCGATAAAACAAACGGCTCTCTCGTGCCATTATTAAATTATTTACTCGGTTACTGGCACAAACGACGCAGCCCTAGTTCCAATGTCGGTCATCGTAACGATGAGAATATCGAGATTCATTCAATATTAAAAGTGATGTTGTTCGGACGCGTACGCGCTTCTAATCTACAATGTTCAAATTTAACCGACTGTGCGCGCCGGCCATTAATCTTATGGAATATTTAACCGGTCGGTTCATAAATCGCAGTCGTGCGTAAATAATTTAGCTTTGTCGAAGACCGTAGTTTTGATCGACAAACAAAAATACAAACACTTGGCCTTTAACATTTGACGCGATTCCCATTTTTCCCGTTCGGACGAACCCAATTGTTTACTAAAACTTGGCGAATAATCGATCACCGGGTCGTACAAAATTAAAACCAATTATTGATTTTTGTCCATTAATGCACGCCGACGGACGAGTAAATATTACGACTTTTAAATAAACCTCGTCGTGTGTTTCTATATTAATATATAATATATATGTATATTGGGAGAGCGAATGTATGGGTTTTGTGTATATATAATATATATATGTTTGTTCAATAGTTTAAAGTCTGTGGCAAGAACGTAACTGGCTACATTTTAATAACAAAAATGTAATACGGATAGAAGTTTATTGAAATGGTGGTAAGAGAGCATGGTAGGGTGCATCACTCGTTCGACCTGTTTAATTTTAATGAACGAAACTGGTCATATTTGTTTGAGCATTTCGTTGGTTTACGATATTCATGAAAGTTATTTCTGCTCGACAGTTTTTTGCCGTGAAACATTTTACTTTGTATATATAAAATAATTTTTCGACTCTTTTATCCGTCGAAAATACCCTAACCTGCATAAATTTATTAGATACTATATATATATATATATATATACACAAAACGTATATATGTGCGAACGGAGAACATATTTATACGGACAGATTTGCTGCGGTCCTTAGGTTAATCCACATTATTTGACATTCGAAATCGAGGTTAGTTCCATCGCCAGAATCCAATTACGGTACGGAAACTTGATCTTATCAAAAGCGAAACCAAAAGCTCGGATTCCCGAAGGAAGATTGTGAAAACGTATTTCATACTTTGACATCCAAAACTTTTCATATATAATTATTTTCGTTGTTCAACAACCTTCAGTTACTGTTTTGCAATGTTTTATTTATAATATGAAGTTGTATATATATTTTTTTTTATTTAATATTTGTATATACGTAATGTTATGAATGTGTGCAGATCTTTATCTTATACACATAATAATCTTATATTACAAATTCCATATTAAATGACACAATTAATTTTATATATAAATATACTTGTAGCGATAAGGATAAATTATACGGATTTGAATTGGATATTTAATTAAAATATAGTTATATATACAATATTTATTTACAAGTATATTCATCGCATGCATCATATTTATTTCAAAATTTCATTTATAATTTATGAATTCATTATATTTCAATTTAATCATAAATTTATATTTGTGAACTTAATAAACATGAACTTAGTATAATAACTTTACGTACACTCATATATAACAAGAAGAACTATTTAAAGTAATATTATATATAATATATGTTAACGCACATACAGTTGCTTACAGAAACTAAAACTTTTACTGAAAATAACGATTGCAATTATTGTATTTATTTATCGACGATTACGAAATTAATTTTGGCGACAAAATAAAATGAATAGTCGAAGATGAAGTGAACCGTACCATAAAGTCTCGTGAAATTAATTCAAAACGTTTTGTTGTTCGTATGAAGCGCTTTTCGATAAGATTTACGAACTCGTGAAAATGTCAGTTGGGCAAACTTCTCTCATGACAGTCCAATAAAAAACTCGAAAAGCGTTTAATTTTGCTATAAAAATGTTTTGTAGGTCGATTTTAAGGTAAACGTTGCTCGTTCTTCGCGAATGATCGTGCGAATTATCCGAGAGTAGGGTGTTTACATTATTTGGGCAACGTTCCCGAGGAACCCACGCGCGACACAATCGCACGGATCGAGACGAACAAATTTAGCATCCGCTGGTAATTCGACTCTGACTAATTCTCGAAAACACGCGAACATCGAATTTTAATACGCAGACGGTTTCGAGCTGGTCATGACTAGATTTGGTCAACTTTCTTCCGCGTACGCACGAAACCGCGCATTTTTCAAAAATTAAAACGGGTATATACATATATATATATGTCCGTCGACCGGCAAAATCGCGAGGCCGCGTTTCCAACCGAAATAAAAGGAAAGCCATTTTAATGATAAACAGTGCTATTCATCAGATTTGATTTATTACAAAAATACATACTTCGCAGTCACATTTATGCCCGCGACGTGAAATAGTACGAAATTTGATAAAATAAACTTGATGCAAGAAATGGCAAATGAGAATAAAATGCAGATGTCAGCCAAAGATTTGTATTTACCGATTGTACGACGCGATTATATTTTAATATAATTTCCACGATCGTTCCGTGTGCCGTGCACGTGTATGTATTTTGTTATACGTACGAATTGCTTGGGGAGATAGAGGGAGGGGGGGGGATTTACCTAAAATTTCAATTTATTTCGCGATACTTTAATTGTGATTTTACGCCGTATTAATTTTGCGTTCGTTAAATTTATTTTGCCGCGAATGTTAATAAATCAATTTTCATTTTATATGTAATTTAATATATTAGCATTTGAAGAGTGTAATTGATACGCGTTTAAAGTTGTGGGGTAAAAATGATGTAAACCGAAGTTTGAAATTTATTATTTTGAAATGAAACGATAATATAATTTTTAATTAACGCTGAAAAATTACGGCATCCGAGATATCCGAGTTTGCCGTATATATATATCCAGACCTATTTATTGTGCCAAATTATATAATCGGCAATTAATAGAATCATCCCGATAGAACAAAACAACTTTTCTTAATTATATAAGTTTCAGGTTTTATATATATATATATATATGTGTATATATGTGTACACCTACAGACAAAGTTGCAAATATCTTTTGTTATACACCGTTGCCTCGAGGGGTGTCAGTCTACTTCCTTTTCGCAATCTTCGAATTCGCTATCGAATTAAATTAAACATTCTGGCTCAGAATTGTATTGATAAATGATAAAGTGCAACAATTTTATCAGACACTCGCGTGACACATATTAACCGAGGGTGTTCTATTTCTTAAAACAACGATTAGAAATAACATTAAACGAGGTTGCATAACGTTCTATCGAATACACACAAAGGCATTCGAATTGGCGACAAAAATACATATATATATATATATACATACACGCGTGTGAGTTAAACACGAGAACATGATAGCGCAGGAACACAAACAACTCGCGCCGTTAAAAATATTAAAATTCTTGGCAGACACCGGCTGACTTTTCGTGGCTGACGTTTATTTCGTCACTACGCATTTGGTTTATCGCTTATTTTTTCGCGCCACTGATCTGGAATAATATTCCAACTGTTTTGTTGCCGTTTAAAAGTGTTTATTATGTGGATGACTTTTATTAATAGACTCGAGCGGTTGATGGTCTAATTGCATCGGGTCTGAGGAAAAAATTTCGGTTAGACTTATTTTTGTATTGCGCGTGCAATTTTTGCCGCAGTTTCGGGGTTAACGAACCGCGCCGTTTATATTTCATACAAGTATTTCGGCGCAGCTGTTTTCGATTAATAATCATCGTGTTCTTAAAATCGGGTGAATCGGTGTTTATTCAACGACTCAAATTGGGTCATGAAAAGTTTATTCGTCACGAAAACATTATACCCCACTAATTCATGATTAAATTATCGTAACCAAAATATTGTACCGGGTTATTATTAATCGAATAATAACGATGTATATATATATATATTATCTTTTTTTCAACGAGGAGAACAACAAAAAAGTTGTCAGTTACATTTGGTTTTGTAAGGTTGTATTTACGTGTCGTGCATGTAACATAAATAAACTGTATTAATTGATTTATCATAATTGAACTAGTTAACGCTAAGGCGACGACAATTAATGGCGTGATTATTCGCACATTTTGCGCAATAATAATTGTGTTTAAAGACTTTATTATTAATATACATTACGTACTGAAATTATGAAGATTTTTTTTGATACGGCAAAGATACGACCGAAACATTTATCTTAAAAAAAGTGTGTGCAATATATATTTATATATATATATATATACATATTACGTTTAGCTGGGAGGCGAATGTGCACGTAACGATTAAACGCGTGATAAAAATATAGGTATATGTGTCGGTAATGCAGTTCTGGCTGAATGGTCTGTCCTTATGTGTAGGCAAAGCATATTTGGTCTATTATTAGATCCATTAATTATAGCCTGTGAAAAAATATATAATATTAGATTACGAGATCGGTTAAATGTATGTTATGCATTCAAAAATACACTTGCTCGGTAAAATTTTTTTTCGCTCGAGTTTTTATACCGTTACGTTCAAATCGAATTAAAATTTGCTCTTTTTTGTTTAATACGCGACAGCAGACTAAATTTTTTTATTCGTTCCCTGTTACCATGAGTCATGTTAAACAGACCATGATCTGCTTGAAATTTGGTAGTTAATCGATACATTATCGATCAGCGACCTTCGGTCGCACGCATTTTCCACGTGACGTTTGCTATCGACTCGACCGCTTTGTAAACGAAGGAATTTGGTCTGATTCAGTTTAGCAGTTTGTACTTTGCTTTCTTGGTAAATTTCGTAATCGGATTCTGGTGTGTTCGGCGTCGATGCACGTTTCATCAAGACGAGTGGATGAAGTGCATGTTTTTTTCATTGTAAGTGCAGTTTAGTGCTTAATACGGAGAATATTATTAAAAACAGTTTAACGGTTAAAAATCAAACAAAATTATATTGTCAGTTTAATTTGAATCTTATATTGAATCATAATGCTATATGCTTACATAAGTTGTATGTATCTGTCGATTTATATATATATATTTCACTGCATTGAATATAATTTACTCCTCGGAAAACTACCCTTACAGTTAAAGAGATAATTGAACGGATAAAGAGAAATAATTATATATAATAAAGATTAAAAAGTGATTCTTGTTAACATTTTGTATTTAAAAGCTGTATTAAAGTAGTATATAAATATATGAATAAAATTTATTATTTCTGAATAGTACAGTATTTAGGTTAAATTTATCGTCGCGTTAATTTGAGTTAATTTATTAATAAATCAAATAATAATCATTATAATTAAAGACTGCAATAAAATGTATAAATTAATATTAAAAAATAATAAACAATTAACATACTTATTATTTATTTATATTAATTGTATTAATTTATTTATATTATAAATCCCAATTATGTAATAATTTAAATTAAACGTGTAAAATTTGATTAAAAACATTAGTCGCGTTATATATATTTTTGATAGTTATATATTTCAAAATGTTGTAGCATAACGGTTACAAAAACTTATTATGATCACACCTTGTAAATGATTAATTTTGACAAAAAGTGAGAGACTTTTTTCGGTTTGCTTTAAAATACAGTTATTAGACTGAGAAAATCACATTGTACCAGGGTCAACGCAAATTGTAACAGAAACTATATCATATTACATAACCCCTTTCCAATTCAATATATATATATATATAGTTCCTTAATTTAACCAATAATAATATTACTAACTTCATTTGTCTTGAATTAATTTATGATTTATTCAAATTACTCAACTACCTATTTGGAAGTCACATCACCAATCATAAATGATCGATGGAAAATAGGTTATAAAATTGATAGATAAAGAAAGAAGCCACGCTAATTGTTTAATCAATACCAGCAAACGATTGTACTTAAATTACTTTATATTTTAATGACCACAATAATGGCAAATTGAAGAATGCGTTTGAAAAGTGGACGCGAGCAAAGTAGACGAAACATCTATATATATACGCATACTGTTCAATGTCATAAACAATAAAATTATAGATGATAATTCATTTCGTTGCGATAGTAGAAGTTCAAGTTTACAAACCCCGACACGAAACGAAACATACAATAAAATTAGCCGAAAATTATAAAAGCAACCGGCTTAAGACAATATATATATAGATATAGATATAGTTTATAAAAATTAAAATAAAAGTTACGTAAATACTCGCTATCAGTTTATTTATTTCAGATTAAATCGTGGGGATAATAATACCATACTGATCGAATCAATCATTAATTCTCAGATGCGTTTAAAATTACATACAACATAAGCATGGAATTGACGTGAAAAGTGCTTATTTATTAAGTTACGACACGTGGTTGATATAACGTCCGTACTTTATTTACACGTGACTTGCGTCGAACCCTTTGAACTTGGAGGGTCGAGTAAGCCATTTGGAAAGTAGGTCGCACGTCAGAGCAAGCCCTCCAAAGCCAGGGGGTTTTGAGGGACAGAAGTGGCATTTTACCACTATACCGTAAAAAGCATTCGACTATTTCGCCTAGTCTCCGTGTATATCAAGATTATTCCGAATGGATGGAATTATGACAGTTAGGGATGTTTAATTTGGGCAGCACGGTTTCAAATGGTCGGCAATATATATATATATATATATATATATATATATGGACTCGTTTACTCGTGTCATCCCCTGTATACGAGTGGCCATATTATTTGCCGGAGTTCATTTTTCACGGAAATTACGCAGACGAAGAAAAAAACGCTCATAATTGTGATTTCGTATTTACTAATCAACATAACTCGAACAACAACGCTGCTTCTCCGAGCCGTAAATCGATCAATTTTGACCACTGAAGCAAAGTTAATCACTAACTTCGTTTCAGCGCGAAAACTGATTGCATTCGCGTTACAAAAAGCAATCACGTTTACATAATTTCACGAAGTTCATTAATGTTCAAAGTAACAGAAATAAAATATTGATATTCGTTGCGCGCGCTGTGTACTTTACACTCAACTTTAAACTTAACGATACTCCATAAAAGTTTGCGACGCCGTTATAATATTAAAGTTATACTTTGAGCTTGTTTTTACTTTGAACTCGCTGGCTCCGATCCGCGCCCGTTGATTATATATATTTTCGCATGATAATTGGACGAGTGTGGAACACATTTTTTTGACGCTCGATAGCCCAGCGCGTAAAAACAATATGCTAATTATTTTTAATTCGACGTCATTTAAATTCGTTAATGCTCTTTTTATTAACGTGTGTGTGTATATATATATATACAAATATATATATATAGTTGTATTCCGCGACGGCGAATTTTACTCACGATTTCGTAATGATTTTTTATCAACCCGACCGTTTTATGCATCGGTGAAAAGTCGAAGTCGAGTCACGCGTAGGAAGAAAAAGATTATTATGTCAAGCGTGATGTTGCAAGTTCATGAACAATTTTTGTAGATACGCGTTTGCATGCCCAAGTGGTTATTTGAATGTTAAAAATTGAAAGAATTAAATAATTTGAAAAGATTATTGCGCGCGACCCACTTTTCAAATTCGTACGTCCGCGATGCGAAACGAAAATCAAAAGTCGGCGCGAGATTTTGCAAACGAGGTTTAATGCACGATCGCGCGTATAATAACGTTAAAGGAAAGGTCACGGCAGAGTGTAATCTAGTTTTATTTTCATCGCGGATTACGCGTGAATAAATGATAGCGGACGGCCGCTTTATTTTTCAAGCGCAACAAGAATGTATGAGCCGCTCAAATTGCAGCATCTTATATATTTTTGAAGCGTCCCAATCATACGTCCGCGTTATTAATTCAAATGTCCGGCATCGCCGCGCGCTCAAATTTTGATTCAGTTTGCGTAAGTACATTTCGACGCTGCGTAGCTAATTCGCCGTGTAATTTTCGTTCACTTAGGCAATGTCCAATTAGAGCGTGACAAAGTCTGATCCAGTACGCATGCGGTAATAAGTTTGACCGGGTAGCTTTTTGTATTAAATAATAGATAAAAAGTGCGATAGTTATACACCGCCACTATAGTCGTTTCGAATAAAACTTGATAATTGTTCCTCTCCGATGCGGCTTTTCAAAACGAACACAATATTTGTTACGCGTAATATATATATATGTGTATAATTGAACCATTTGAAATATTGCAACCGAATATTGTGAAATATATTTTTTTTGTAGTATATATATATAACAAAGGAAGATTAAATATACATTATTTACATTTTCAGATTTAAAGTTTATATAGAATATACACTGAAAAAAAATATTGCAAATTTGACCAAATTAAATAATAAAAGGAGGAAAAGTGGGCAAAAATGTAAATAAACATTAAACAATATCATGGTATTTACCAATTATTTGGTAATATTTGACATATTTTTAGAATTTTCTGACATTTATATTTATATTTACATTTTTGCATATTTTTCCTACTTTTATTATCTAGTTTGGTCAAATTTGTAAGATTATTTTTTGCAGTGTATATAATGTAATTCATTGAATTAAAATTTTGTTTTCTGATACTTACAGATATGAAGATAATTTCATGTAATAAATTATACTATTTGCTTTCTCAATGTAACATAATGACGTTTCATAAAATAGTATTTTAATTCATATATGTAAAACGCTAGTCATATATATATTTATCCGATTTACTAGATCAATAAATTACCCACAATTATTCCAAAGCATTTATCCCTTTGATTGATTCCCAAAAGCATTGCCAACACACGCCGCGGTCATTTAATTTATAAATTAACGAGTCCTTGGCGACAATTTAAACATCCAACTTTACCGGTGCGCACTCGAGTCAAAGCGCCGAGACGTCGATCCCGCGGACAAGTTTTGCGCTTTTGATTTGCGTTCAAAGCCAAAACAATCAATCCCCAAACTGCGAGCGACAAGCCGCGCGCTCAAACACAGGACCGGTTGGGCACTTCTCGCCGCCGCGAAAAATCAATGAATATTATATTTGGCGTAAAATCGCAAGATAGGCGCGCGGAGAGCGAGTCGGACCGCGGTCGTCGTGGCAACGACGACGGGGTCTTACGAGCGTGCATGCGAGGTGCGTTGGCGCTTTAATAAAACACGTCACGGTGCGATGCGCGGAGATTCGTTTTCATTTCGTGAAGAGAGCCCTTAACGAGCTCGCATTTTTCCGACTCCCAGGCGAAAGCGCGCGGCGCGAAGAGGGCCGCGAAAAAAAACGAGCAAGACGTACGTCCGACAGAAAGAGCGAGAGCGAGCGGGTCGGCGCGGCCCGTCAAAAGGGCGAGACCACGGGCGCCGCGCAAGCGTCGCTTTACAGCGAATTATAGTTCAAGTTCCGCCGTAAAGTCGAATTCGATGGTCTATCTGGGTCGCGCCGCGCACATTTTTACAATCCATTTTGTTCGCGCACGACTGGACCGCGCGCCCCGCGATTATAATTCAATTGCGCGCGATCTTGTTTCGGCTATGGCTGTGCAATAATATAACTTGATTAATCATTGTAAACAATCCCACGCCGGACTCGTCCGGTTATATCGAATATTGATTTTATGTAGCAAACGCGGGACTTTAAGGGAAATATAATATATAGAATTGTAATGTTTGTCGGGAACGAATTCTTTTTTCGAATTTTTTTAACATTGTTTTTTATGTATTGCAGAAACGTGAAGCCCGAGAAAAAAGTCAAAACTTTGTTGGAAAGAAGATCCTGTTCCGGAATTAGATTGTTACATATTTTCAAATTTCTATCGTGACCACTTTTTTCCGGCTGTACAGTTAATTATAAATTTAATATTTGCACTGTAACCGAAAGTATTGTGTAATTTAATGATTGTCTTAATTTAAAATACATTTGTCATTAAGACTCCAAGCTCTTTAACTAACACATGACAATGACACACAAGTGTTTAATACGAAGGAACAGTGAAAAAAATATTAGAGTAAAATTGACTATAATTTGTATTGATGACAGGATATAATATCGTGTATAACGAATATTCTTATATATATGTAACAGACATTGTTATTTATATACTCTCTAAATTTGAATCAGCGAAAACTCACTAATTAATCAGCTATAAGTACACCACTGCAAATCATTGAATCTTCCTTATTTCAATCAGTGAAATTCATATATTGGCTGATTCATACAGTGTGTTGGTTGCACCGATTTAAACAGTGAAACAAAAAAATTATCTTTATAGGTTAGACATTAATTTGATATTGACTATGTGAATGCTTTAGTTATAACTATTCCAGCTTAGATGGAATAGGGAATGCTTTTATTTTCTGTATAACTACTATTTATATATTTATAATATTATGATAGTAAATATAAATAACATCAATTCAATATATAAAACTATATTAGTTCCGTCTAAGCTGGAACAGTTATAACTAAAGAGTTTTCCCTTTTGTTAATATTTAAAAGATACGTATTCAATGTATTCTTTTTATAATATTACACGGAGAAAAAAAAGTATTCAAAATTACTCATCAAAATAGCAAATATGTGACAGTGATGTTCAATATTGAAATAATACATAAAATATCATAAATTTTCACAAAAATACGCATTATTTTTACTAATTATATTTATTATTTCAAAATAGAACACCACTGTCACACATGTAATATTTTATGACTAATTTTTAATACTTTTTTTCTCCATGTAAAAATTAGACGAAAATTTGTCTCTTAAATTAATAATAACAGTGTTTACTTATTTCACTGTTTAGTAGTGCAACTGTCTCTGTATGAATCGGTGAAATTATTCACTGATTTGCAATGGTAAACTTATATCTGATTATCAGTGAGTTTTCGCTGATTCAAGTTTAGAGAGTAGTATCTATTACTATATTATATTAAAAATATACATTAGGGAGGATACCATCCCATGATTACTATATTTCC
>JABFQC010000889.1:0-22541 GCA_022817085.1 Psilanteris sp. ZL-2020
GAAAAGTGCTGTTTATAACACTAATTTGGCGACATTAAAACAAAATTCTAAAAATTACTGTTTATAATAGCATTATAATACAAAATAGAAGGAAAATTTGGTATGAAAAACTGTATTTGTACAAGGAAAAACAGTAATTTTTAGGTTTTTACTTTAATGTCTCCAAATTAGTATTATAAACAGCCATTTTCTACGTTTAATTTTTCTGAATGTAGTTAAATCAACTATATTATAGTTTGCAGCACTATGATTTCTGTCAGTGTTTAACCTTTTTATTATGGATTTACATCACAAATGTTTACTGGAATGATTTTGAGTCGATTTGAAAAACGTCAATTTTTGGGTATTTTCGTCAAAAATCACGACTTAAATCCATTTTTAGTCGAAAAATCAATTTTCATAATATGGTCAAAAATTATTTTATATCAAAATGTAAGCTCACTTGAAGTATTAACAATCTAATTAAAAGCATTTTAATGTGCATTTTAATTTAATTTTAAGTTTCCATATATGTTGAAAATATGTATTTTATATTTTAAATGTTTAGTATTATGTGTTATTCATCGTGAAACATTGTTAGTTTACACATTTTTTTTTGTATCTTTGAAAACAATTTTTTTGAGTTTACGATGTGTCACGCGACTTGCTTGTCCATCTCTTTTGTACGATCTTTTTTTTTAAATATAAAGAATTTAGTAAACATTTACTTATTTTTGTTTTTTTTTTCTTAATTTGCAGAATCATTAATAAACTTTATATTTCATTGATGTACACAACATAATTATAAAAATAAAATTTCACTGTTTAATATATATATATAGCGAAACAAATGAAATTTTGGTCAAATATTTAATCTTCTTAAAATGTTTTTTATGCTGATGACTAACGATGCGAAGTGCGGAATAATCGGATGCAGCAAATTTACAGCGAAAGCTGAGTTTTATTACGTTGCTTAAAACAGATAAGTTTACTTAAATTAGATAAGTTGCAACTTTTTTCAAACATTTTATATACTTCTAATATAATTAATGTACCAAACATTTTTCTTGATTTGATTATAAATGATTCTTTTTCTTACAAAATTGTTAGTTAAATTTAACTCGTTAAATAATTTTTATTTTATTTTTGTATAATAAATAAAATATTTATGTTTTGCGTGCATAGAAGTTAATTGGTAATAATGAATATCTTCGATATATTAGAAGCGATATTCACCATTCAGACCATTATAACATTACGTGATTATATTCATATGATTATATGAAATAATTTTTTGTTTTTAAAATGTGATAATGTTACTTTATTGTAGAATTTTTAATTCTATTAATTCTTGTTATATGTTTTCCTATTATTTATAATATCGCTTTGTACGTTGTAGTAGCAAGTTAAATATATAAAAATCATCCCGTTTTAGCATTGCTCTTTCATTTAGAATCATTTAATTATAAATCATCAATTGCCAAGTTGTAAATAGTGGATAATTACAGAACTAAATATATCGATCGCTATTAGAATTTTATTTATAGTCGCAGTTAAAGCCAAGAATGTTTAATTCCAATGTAAAGAGATATTTTGTAATTCTGTGAGTAATTTAACGGAATTTTAAAATTAAATATAAATTGTATTTCTTTCTCAGGCGGGGTATACAGAAATTAGTTCAGTTGTCAATGCATCCTTAAATTTTTACATTGCATTATATTTGGAAGTGTGGCAACGCCGTACACCGCAATCATTTTAATTTAACGCTCGTTTTGTTATTTTGATTTTATTGTTGTTTATTTTGCGTGTAACATACGGGTGCGGCGTAATATAACGAACAAAATAATATTTATTTAACTAAAAACTCTGAATGTTCTAGACTGTTTCATCCATTTTGACAAACTAATTTTTAGATAAAATTTATTTACTCACCATGGTACGGTCATTTCACTGAGTTCGCACTTGATGCGCCACAGCGTGAATGTGGCAACGCCGCAAAAAATGTATTTCTATAAACAAACATTTTGCAAATGTACATAAACTCTGAATTTTCATGTAATATAATGTTTTGCTTTAACTTTCACATTAGACAATACAACTTTTTATCAAACATGATGTTATTAGTAGTCTTTTCGTCAAAGTGTAATAAATATTGTTACATTTTAGAATGCAACATCGTCTAGGATGATAATTAGTTATTATTAAAACAACCAAATATACCCTGACAACCTCAAAAACTTCAACATACGGGGAAAGAAATTTAAGGATTTTTAAAATCAATCAATTTAATTTTACAATTTCACAAAGTTTATTCTAAATTGAAAATTAAATAAAATTATTAAAAACATAATTAGAATTAGAAGAGAGAAGAGAGAGTTTTGAAAAATGTTCGCGGTTATATAATCTTTTTTATATTTCCGAAACGTATAAAGACTGTTCCAGAATTTTCTCGAAATATAATTTTTGGAAAGATAAACATACATTTATTATCGCTAAAATATTTAAAGTATTTCAATCATTGATAAATTTCAATTAATTATTTGAGATAAATTTGAAATTTATGTAATATGCATATTATAATCAAATTTTTCTTTAGTTTGTTTGATTTATATGTTGAATTATATTTAAATATAATGATTATAAAAGTGTTTTTCATACAATTATATAAGAATCATGTCATATTGAATCTTATTTATTGTTTATCAATTTTTAGAATTTTCGGCTATATATTTTAAATAAAATAATTTAAAAAAATTAAATGCATAACATATCGTAACAATATAATTTTGGTTATGTTACATTATCTGACATTGTGTTTATTCAATAATTTTCATTGTGCACTGCGAATCTAAAACATAATGTGAAATTTGAATTGACAAAAGTGTGCGCGCTAGAAGATATATATATTTCTGGCAGTATAATTTCACATTTCAATAATAATAATTATAATAATTCTACGGGTCTAGGTCAAATGCTTGTAAACAAGTATTCGTATCGCGTGTCTCATTGGCTAATTATGCTCATAAATTGCAAATCCTTGTTAATTATTAGCACTTATTTTGCTTTAAAAATCAGACGATTTTCTTTTAATATTGAATTCCAGTTTTATAGTGGTGTAAAAAAGAGTCTTATATTTGAGAGTATATATTTATGTACTTAAGGTGTACATATATACAATTTACAGCAACAGAAAAAAAATACATAAGGTCCATATTCCATTTATATAGTTGTAAGGCGATTTTGTAATGGCGCTTTTAAACATGACGACCGAAATGCTAACAAATTTAAATTTCGTATTTTTATAGTTGACATAAGTAATCAAATTATTTTCAATATTTCACTGATTCCGACAGTATAATTAATTTATAAATGGTTTATTATTAAACCATTTATAAAGCTAACCTTTTTAAAGTTTCTATAAAAAAACTATGTCTATTTTATCTCTAATCTTAATTAGCTTTATGATTACCATCTTGATAAGCATCGTTATTCTTGTATAAAAACTTAACTCCATCCCGAATTATTTTCAATCTTTATTTTTCTTTATTGACAAGTATATATATATATTTATATGTATATGCATATAAAACGCATTTATATAAAAGTACGATACTTGTGCTATAACAGATTTTCGAATGAAGCAATCTCCTTAAATCTTTTTCAAAATCCAACCTCGAAAGCATAACGCTAAGAAATAAAGTAGCTGTTTTGTATTATCGAGAATTGTGTCGAAAGCAATTCAGTGGCATATCGCGGATGCAAAACCCCCGCCGAAACCGAAAATTATCGACTTTCGCGAAAGTTTTGAATGTTTGCGCTTCGCCTGTACAAACGTTCCGAGACCTTGCCGGGGACGCAAAAATTTCATCCGCCTTTTTGCAAGTTCATTTGGAAAAGAAGATTTGACGAACAATGGACAAAGAAAGCGGCATCACTTTGCCAGCGAAGTTTGCGGTCGCTGATTGAAAAGAGTCTCGTCGCAAATTCGTGAGTTTGTAAACTGCAGTAAAGCCGACGAAAACACCGAAATTGCTAATAGACCAACTCCTTGTATATTTGATCAGCTCGGTCGAGACTGCGACTAGTCGAACTGTCGGATTGCACGCGTAATTCCGTTTAATTAAATCGACGCGGCGTTTCGGCTGATTTGTACATCAGTCGGTTTTTGTTTTTGCCGCGTCCTTTAATTACAATAATTCTTGTGCAATTTTTGCATTTCTTCCATTTCGCTGTGACGTATAATAATCGCGCGTTTGCGAGCCCGACGACACGCGCGAACGACGTGCTTTATTTACATGCCAATTTGTTTTCAATTTTGCCGCAAATAAAAATGTAATTAAACACTCCCGGGACGCGCAATCATCGCGGGTATTATATTTCGCCTAATAGGAATACCGCGCGATCGCGCAACTTTTCGCTTTAATTACTATTGTAATAGGTTAATTAAACGACAAAGTTTTGGCCGCGACACGGCTAAGATGCATTTTTCGTCCGAACCGGTGCGAGCTATTTTTTGCCTTTGCGAGGGTGCTTAAATTGCATTCAAACTATAACTAGTTATATTAACTGGTTCAAACTGAAAATAACTAGGTAATACAGATCGCTGCCTGCGGAATATAAAATACTCATCGATTTTGCGCTGGCTCCAACCAGAAGATCGAGTTACATCCACTTTTAATCGGATCGTCTGGTATCTTCAACCCGATTTCATTGTTTCCAGGTAGAATAAGTTGATTTCCATAACTCGCAATATTTCATGTACAATGGGTTAGTTTAATTTCAGTTGCGCCAAATTGCTTCAAAGCGTTCATCCATGGAGCAACCTTAGACAATGAATATTCAAGTATTAAAAGTGCTTTGGTTGTTCATTGCGACGCTGCAATTATTCGCGTTCGTCGATTAATTGCCGAGTGTCGTTAAATCCAAAATTTACAATTAGTTGCCTTGCTGGATACATAAATTGCGCTCTCGTGGCGCTCAGCGTGGTCTGATCATCGACGAAATTAAATATCCCGCGTTTAATTTTAATGTATACATAAACACCGGATGAAATTAACTCCGACGAAATTAGCTCTGTCAAATAAAATAAAATTTAAATTAAACTTTTTTAATGTTTCATTAACCTTTTGGTCATCGCGCGCTTTAGTGTTATTGTCCTGCTGATAAAAATGTCGGGCAGGAATTATGACTCGGGATGCAGGCAATTGTCGTCAAAACGGAACTTTCAATTTTGACACGTGGGGGAATTTATTCGTCATCGATTTCCGATACTTTTTGGATACATATTAATTTGGATCGGACGGTTTTATGTCCGCGACGGGGCAACGTTCGGATAATAATAAGACGGACTTTTGACGTAAGTCGGTGTACAACGGCAATCAATACGGAATTCAATATATTTCCGATGAAATCAATTCAGCTGGAATATTTTTAATCGGTCGTGTGTGCTCGCGCGCTTTGTGCAAAGTCAAACGCCGAATTTTAATCTATTGAATTATGTTGTAACAAAAGTTGCTATCCCATTGTAGTTGCGTTGGAAAATGTAATATGCGACTGACATCTTATTTGTATTTACTTTCATCAACTACTTTATCCCCCCCCCCCCTCCAAGCTACTCCATCGCTAGACATTTAATGACGAATTAAATACAGACTCGAGGTGTATAAATAAACACATCACAATGACCTTGTCATAATGTATTATGCTTAGCATTGTTTGTGTTTACATTTTTAATGTATTCTTTATTTTTCACCAAAACAATTAAAATTGCAAGGAAAAACAATACTTGACCATCATCCTTTTTCCACCCGAATCTGAAAGCTTGATGCTGATTTCGATTTTAGATCGAATGATTGATTTTCTTGAAAATATTGTGGATATATTCTGCAACAACCTAGCAATGGCGCACTTTTGAAGCACGTCGATGTTTCAATATAAGTGGCCCAGCAATAAAGGTATTTCACGTGTATATATATATATATATATAATATAAATCCTTTTTGCTTTTATTTATTATCGTCAAGATTTGAAGGACGAAATAACTACCAAGCAATAACACACTGAATTATTACCGTCAATAACAGTATTGTTGTTTATATTTATGAAAGGTCATCGGTACGTAAATATTAAAAATATTACCGAGTTAGCCGTTACTCGAATCATTTGTATATCCATATTATATACCATTGATACACCAACGCCGCTTTTGTCACTTCTCGCCATTTTCTCGCCATAACTCGAGCTACTGATACATCTAAATTAATGCCTTAATACCATTGAAACATCAACGAATTTCTGCTACTAACGATGCGCTTACCAAAACAGAAATCAGAACCCGCCAAATGTATTATAGAGCGGATTCCGAAACAGCTGTTTTTCGAGTGGAAACACTCTCCGACGCGACCTTTTTGCGCCAGTTTTAACCGAGAGCATTTTTTTGTTGTTGCGGTGTACACACGGTAGATAAACTCGATAGTTAGCGGGCGGCCAGATGAGTCGACGCCGGGCTTTCGAGCTCGACGATGTAGATGTAAACGCGCACATCAGATCGTACAATTTCCGTGAGACTCGGCGGCGCGCGCCGCCCGCGCTCTCACTCGCTCGCTCGGCGCGCTCCGTCTCGCTCGCCGATAACGTCGTCCTTGTCGCGGAAAACTTTCGGCTGATGAGCTTTGTTGGCCGTTTCCCCGACAGGACGGCAAAGTTAAATGCGAAAGTTTTACCTAATATCCAGCGAAACGACGCTCCCGGAAAAATGCGAGCGCTCGATTCTGCGGTGGCGCGGCTTTTCGCTCTTCGTATTAGTGCGCGATTCAGACGGATGTTTGAATGCACTCGTCTATCGATTAATTCGGCCGATTCACTTTCGTTCGTTAATTTGATTTGTCCTTATTCCGATATGTTCATTTGGCGCGCCGCGTGGCCATTTTTTTAATTAGAAATTCGGTTCTCGCCGTCGCGACGGAACAACGGCTCGTAGGAAATTATGATTGCGTGCGCGCGCGAAGCCGGGGATTGTTGCGTTTAGTTATTGCTGTTAATTCGTTTGTTTCGGGAATAAAACTTGTTGCGGAAATTGTATCAAAGTTTGACTGTTCGCGACGCTAATAGATTTAAATATATCCTTTGTTTTTTAACGCGTTACTTTGTTTTTGTTCTTTTCTTTTTTCACTGTAAACAAGTCACGTAAATAACGCTCCTTTCAATATATTACGATATTATTTTTTCGTTTCGAAGAATTCGATGTTTGAAGTTGAGATTCCGAGAAAAATTGTGTGTATGTATTAATTGTTTTACTTTGTTATAAAAGTAAGTAGTTTATGTTTGTATAGTTGTTTAATAGTATTATAATTAGTTATCTGGCAATATAACACAGAAAATAGTTTTTTAACATGTCGCCCGTCTGAAATGTAAATTTAGAGCATAATTTAAAATTGTTAAATGTGAATATTTAGTAGATTTATGTAAATGTAAATACCGGGTTTAACTGGTACATTATTAACGAATGTTGATGTTTAAATGGATTAATAAACAAATTATATTAGATAAATTAGAGAAATTTGAATAAATAATTTGGTCAATGAATACGATAGTATAATATAATTAACAATTCTTCACATTGCTTTTAGTCAACCGTTTTATCAATTAAATAAATCCATTACAAAGGGTCAACTAGGAAATAAACGAATTTCAGTTAAGAATTGTTTTTAACGAATCAAGAATACTTTAATTTGGCACAATGAATATTTAAACTGGAATATTTTATTTTATTTGGTAATTTACAAACGGATAACTTTGCAATTTAAATTATAGTTAAACATTAATTGAGATAATTATTCTACGAGTATTATCGTTTCAAATTTCTGCGTATATTCCGTCAGTCAAAATGATGAATGATGACAAACAAAATACGAGTATAATTATTAGTGTTAAAAAGTATACTAATCCAAAGAGGAAGAATTTTTGGCTATTGTTGTTTAATAACAAAGTAATGTTTTGTTTAAGAAAACAAGTTTGAATCGGTTTAGCGTATAAATGTATAAATTAAGTGATTTTATATTACAGGTGAATATAGATGACCCACATAATACAGTTAAGAAATATACTTTGTAAATAATGAAACAAAAATCATAAATATAATTAACAAGTAAACAACGCACAGGAATTACTTTTTCGTCGTTATTGAATTATTTAATCATTGTAAATATTTATATGCGTGTCCTTTTATGTTTTGTCATACGGATTACGTTTCATCGACGTGTTTACTAACATTGACCAACCTTGAAAAGTCGAATGTTATTAAAATTACTTGCCTTGTTCTTAAATTTATAAAAAGTGTATTTATATAATAGTCGTGTAACAGTATCTCACACAGAGAACAATTTCCGTTAAAATTGCAGTGCCAAAACAACTGTGCGCATTGTTTGTCAACAAATAAAAATTACAGTTATAACAAAGTAAAATGAATAATGAAAATTAAGTATATGTTTACGATTTTTAGGCATAATTTTTCATTGTTGACAGACATCGTGCACAATTGTTGGCTTGTAACAGTCATTTTTAATGGAAAATTTCTCCCGTGTATGGATACAATGATAACCATATAATGATTTTAAAATATAATTGATGTATAGTTTACAAATAAACTATATATTAGTCACATACTGATAATGAGAATAATGTTTCAAAATGCTTCAAATTAATTTAGTCAATAGCATTTGAGATATCGAGGTTCTGAACAGATGTAGATTTGAGACAGTGTTTCCATACCCTTGTGATCAGTGTTGCGTTATTATTGAGTGATTGAAACTAACGGATGTATTCAATTTTATATGTAATAATTACAGTACGATAGATAATGGAAGTAAAGAGTAATACTACTATTACATGTGATTTCTATATGACAATATAGAATACTATTTATATATGATTTCGGCATATATAAAATATTAATTGAATTACCACAATTCAACTTATATTTATACGTCTAACTTCCTACGTTTGATTCACAAATTCGTTTAAAATTCAATTAATTATAAACTAATCATATACATTGTTACAATATTGATCATAAACGTAATACATATCCTGAATATGTTAATCACTCGTGTTGGTATATATTGAAATAAAGCAGTGTTTCTTTTATCATTCGTATTAAGTTAACAAGTATTGATAACACTTAAAACGCTTTAAAAGGCTGTATAAAAGCATTTTAATTAAAAAGAAAAAATTTTCTTCAATAATTTACACGCTTCAATTAACGAATTGCGTTCGATTTCGGCGTAAGTACCAATCATCTCGTACATGTTGTCAATTTAATTTCGCTCCACTATTATTAGTATTTATCATTTTTGCTGTTTCATTATTTCACATTTACCAACTGCTAATTCCGAGTCGCACAATATGTTCAACAGCCCGACCGCTACAGCGGTGGCTTCCCTTGAAATTAGACATTATAAAACCTGCGGAATTTATGATTAGCGTTTGCAAAAAATGCCGCACTTTCAAGCCGCGCAACTTTAAAGGAGGACGAGAGGTAGATATCATTTAAAAGTTTCATGAGTTTTACCGCGGACTGTTATTCATATAATGTTGCGCGAATTGGCAGTAGAAACTCGAAAATAAATAAAAACTTATATAGTATCGTATAATCAATACCTTGCTTTTGAAATTAAAAAATAATAACAAATTCAAATAACAAACACGGAATAACACAATAAAAATGGTGAATTAAATTAAATTAATATCGAATACATCGCTAATATTTGACGAATTGATCGGTTTCAAACAAATGCGATATCGTAACGATCGTGATCGTAGTGGTGGGAAAAAGCGGTAATATTTTTTTCACCGAATTCGTAAAACACGTATCGTTTTTGCTCTCAATGGACGCAATTTTTCGTTTTTAATTAAAAAGAAATGTATAATTTTGGAAGCTGTTTATACCATAGTTGGTCATTTATAGCTTGTCATTCATAGTTAGAAGGCTCAATAGATAATTGAAATCAATGAACTCGCGTGCACTGAAGGGCATAGAGAAATGTTTTTAATTAAAGTATGAAAATATTAAAAATGAAATCCATTTAGTTGCTGATTGTGAAAAAACGTTTAGTAAACCGAACCCGAAATTTTGGCTCTTGGTAGCAATTATTCTAAAAACTGTTATTTCCATATATAAACAATTACAGCTATAAAACAATGCGAGGCGAACCGAGAATGGCTGAATCGCATTAATGGCAAATGATGGAACAAGTCGAACGAGAACAAAATTTCTATTACGAATTTTAATTTAATTTACGGAATCGTGTTTTAAACAACTCGCAGTGAAACAATGATATTATTTCAAAAAAATAAATATTAACAATTGCAATATATCAAACAACTAGCTATCTATTCCGTAATTATTAACAATTTCCTTCGAAATTATTTTTTATCTTCAAATATTTTTCTCCCTGATATTGAGTTCGAGTGCTCAAGGTCTTATGAAACTCGTGAAAAACGTTCAAAATAATTATTATATATAGATATATTTATTTGAGTGCAAAAAAATTTGGAAACAGACCCAGGTAGAAATTTCTCGAGTGTCTCGTGGGTTACTAGAAGATTTGTATATAAACTTTCTAGTAACTCGCGAGTTACTTGAGAAATTATAATTAGAGACTTAAAGTACAGATAAAATTTACTTCCTAGATTGGAGATATATAAACGCGATGTTTTGATTGACATAAATCGGCATATATATATATATGTGGGTTTGTTCCTGTTTATTGCGTAATTATTACTTCAGTTACTACTTTCTAAACACTCTTAATGAAAATTTTTATCCTGTTGCAGGATGGCGTCAAAAAGAACAAGACAGAATCATTCTATTCAGCATCTTCTCGAACTACCGTCAAGTAAAGAAACAAGAGTGCCTCCACTTCCTTCGGCGGAGCAAGTTCAGCTTCCGTCTTTTTCAACGCCGCGACAAGTTCCTGTAACAGTACTGCACCCTACTCCAAAAAAGGTAAGAGTACCGACAGATCATCATTTTGAATTCCGCAGATTTTTGTTTTTTTATAATCAGTAAAAATTGACGCGATGAATAGCCCTTTGAAATGTATGCAGTAGTCAATATTAAATCTTGATCTCATACCTACACAGAGAAAACATATATTTAACGTTTTACTATATAATATATAAAAAGTAGGATATACTTGAAAATATTATATAAATTACTATATCATATATTAAAAATGTCTACACAAGTTGAATATAATATTGTGCGCATTCAAAACTTTAATACATTATATATAGTAATTTTTAGTATTTTCGAGTATATCCTACTTTTGATATATTATATAGTAAATAGTCTGATATATGTTTTCTCCGTGTACACGGATAGTAAGAAACACCAATATTTATAATACGGGAATATTACATTTTAATAAACTGAATGTTAATTGGTAGTATGCTGTCAGATTGTCTAATTTTGATAAACTGGTTTTCGTATTTTTGACAAATAAGAACAATGTAAGGTTAAAGCTTGATAATAATAATATTCACTTTGATTAATTTTTCAATAAATCACATTATAGCACTTATTATGAACAAATCCAGAACGACAAATATATCTTTCTTCATCAACTTTTTGTTAACTTCATTTTAGGTTAGAATGTTAAAACTTGACAATCTGTTTTTGGATCAATTTTAACAAGCAGTTGTACAACCTTTGGTGAATTGAATAAGAAAAATGAGGATGTTAAATTTTAGTAAAGCCATTATTAAACTATAATAAAAAATGCATACTATTTGATGAAGAAACTATGAATTTTTGACGATTTAAAAATATAATACCAAATTGGTGAACTTTTTACTAAAAATTAATAAATTTTTCTTTCATTGTATGATATTATTTTATATGTCAAAAAGTTACTGTTAATTCTAAAATAAAATTAAAGTTATGTAATATTCAAATAACAAAATATATATACAATATGATCGAGCAGTTTATGTAAGTTGTTTAATAAACATTCAAAATACTGTAGTGCAATGTTTCAAAAATGATATTGTTACCCTGTTTGGTTGGTATAGAAAACTTTGGAAAAAGTAGTTAGATTTGTTAATATGAATCGTGGATGCGTGTTTGTATAAGAAAAGTTTTAATATTTAATATTTCAAATATAATGTATATCTTTAATTGAGTCTTCAAAATTGCGTGATTATTAAAAATAAAACAGCAGTCAATACATTTTTTTGATTTATTGAAACCTTTTTATGAAATTTTTGTTTCCGAGAACTTGAAAAAATACGACCATTTTTTATGCATTTAATTGATGTTATATTATATATATATGAAATTGGCAACATTGACAGAAAGAATATATTTACATTTAAGTAATTGAAGTACTGATTGCATTATTCGATAAGCAATATTATAAAATTTGATAAATCATAATTGATAAGTATAAAACAAAAAAAACTGCTGATTTACTCCTAACAATGGCTAACCATGAAATTAGTAATTCATGGATATATTAATTCAGAAACGAGTTATTAGTAATTACATTTTTAATTATACTTTATGAAAATTGATCCAGCGTTCATAAAAAATTGTACTGTGTCGTAACGTTGCTTATAACGTAACTATATCCTACATTTAATATACACCACTGCAAATATTAATACATTTCTTTTCACCGTGCCAGCAACATAAAAACAAGCCTGTATCATTTTCAGCAGAATACTTTTGCGATGGAAAATCAAAAAGCGTTGACTATTTTGAAAAACGCATCAAACAATATTCATTAATGAATAATATAATTCCGTACTTCATGAAGTACAAACAAATATGAATGTATATTTTCGTACACATTAATTAGTAATTAGATATATATGTATATATTAAATATATATATATATGTACATGTTTCGGCATACGTATAAGTCATTTTACATGTATTTAATTTATTAAAACGAACCCATTGTGTTTGTGTAAATAAACGAGCGTAGTTTGAACGGAACACGTCAAATCTTGCATATATATGTATATATATACACACACATACACGCATAATATATTTATCTGCCCGGCTGAAATACTTTCAGAATCACGTGATTGAAATTGCAAAAAGATCGAAATCCACGCTCGGCCTGATAAACACAGCAAGACATTTAATCACACGACCTTTGCTACTTACGCTTTGGAATTGTAATTACGTATATTTTATGTATAAGAACGCCCACGCAATTGTCATGTAACAACGCCGAGCCGGATTTCCGCGCGCGCGCCCTCCCATTCGGTTTTGGTCTACGAAAATGTTCATATCCCAAAACGCGTTTTCTTCTAATTAATATAGACGGCGTAATTATGGCGCACGAAATCAACAATTTTCCTGCGCGAAAATACTTTTTTTACCGTCAAAGATCCGCGACGTCAAACGGATTATCAGAGGTGAATATCTCTTTGCCCTGAATTAATAACATGTATTTGCAGATGAGATGCATATTTCAGTGCCATATTGTATGCATCTTTGGCTTTGCATATTGCAATCGTTTATTATTAATTAGACGAGTCTGCACAAAGCTTTTTCTTCGGTCGCAATCACGTGAGCCGAGCATTCTCGCTGAAACACCGTCCGCGGGAGAATCAGATCAGGTGCGGGGATTTTTGCGGATGCGCGAATTTTGAATACAACCGTGTTCTGACGACCTATCAAAGGATTGCAAAGTAACTGGTTTTTAGTCGGCGTTTTTTTTTTTGCATTGGTAAGGGGATGGGCGGGGGACGGTTTCGATCGAAAATTTTGACCCGGATTCGATGTCCGAGGAAGATCCTGACAGTTTAATGGTCTTTCGATAATAGGGTTATTAATGTGGAATTCCATTTTTAGGCGCCCTTTCTAAATGCAGTTCATTTTAAAACACCTTCATTAATACAAAAAATTTAGGATTATTATTGGCGTTGACAAAAGTCAGATGTTTTTGGATCGAACTAATGAACGGATCTCGAGAAAAAATCTTTTTATAAATTGACCCGATTGCGAGTTTCAGTTTTTTTTTCGTTTATTTAATACAACTACAATGACGAAAGATGCTCGCTGCGGTTTTAAATGTGCATTTTGCACTTGCCGATTATTTTGAACAGGTTATTTATTAATTTGATTAATACTCGTTTTATTATTAGCGAAGACTTCATTGCGATGTAAATAACGAAACGCGCGGTCGCGTTTCAAAATACTCTTTTAATTTTAGTTGTCACGGAGCGGAATGCTCTAAAATGAGATGAAAAAAGCTCGACAAATTTGCAGCTTGCAAACAGATTTCGCGCGTGAAAACAAATTCTTTTTGTTTCTTATCCAATTCAATTGCATTTTTCATGATTTCGATCGCGCGAATTCGCGGTTTTGTCGGGTTAATTGTGGGTGCTTTTTTGTGTTTTTTTTTATTAACGGGAATTCAAATTTTGTTATTGATAATTGCCATTGCTGGCGGTGCGCTTTTTTTCGTGTATAAATTGTAATTAATGCCGGACATTGTGTGCGAGTCCTACATTTTCATCGTACAAAACAGTTGCAATTGATGTTTTAATAAATGCCTCTCGTGCCAAAAAAACACGGACGAAATTGTCCGAGACTTGGTCTCGTATTTGACTTCACCTTCGGCAGTATGTTAGGCAAATATTTGGCTCGCAAGTCCTTCGCAAAGTTAGCGAAAATCTAATGAAACACTAAGGTAATTAATATATAATAACCATCAGTCAAATTGATTAATGTCGAGGAAATATGTTCTGACAAACCTAAAATTGCTGAGAATTTTGGTAAAGTTATATATTAAAAAATTTAAAAAAATGTAAATGTTAGTATATATCATAAAATGTTCGTATATTTGCAGTGACGAAAATACGTATTATATATTTATATACATATATAAACGAACTTACCTTTATACATACTTTATAATAAATATTAATATTATTGTTTTATACTTCTTATTTATATAATCATAACATGAATAGTAATCTTATAATGATAATAATAATTTATTATATACATACTTATTTATAGTATCTTAACATAATTTCATATAGATTAATTAAATTATTTAAAAATATAATCTTTTTTAATATACATTCAGAAACAATTACTTAATAATATCTAACGAAAAATTCAGTTGAATTAACTATAATTTTAAGTTGCAATGCAGCCAAAGCTGACATTTCTGACTGAAACAATTGAAGTACGCAGTAAAATTGACTGAATTTGTTAATTCGAGTGTTATAATTGACTGCGATGTTCTATCCAAATATCTAATCTTTTCATTTGGATTAACTGATTATTACAGGCATGGCTTACATTACTAAAAACTCAATCAAATTTACTGAATATACTATTTTTTTACTGAGCGTATTTTGTAATAAAATAAATTTACACGCTAGGGGTGTAAAAACAATATTGAATTAAATATTATATAGAAAATTATATATAGATATAGATATAGTTTAAATAACTTCATAATATATTAAAATATTGAAGGATTTATAAAGTTAACGAATATATGCATCAGTTTCATTAAATTCAAATTCACGTAATTTTTTGCTCACCATAAACTGTACTTTTTTAATGCTACAGAAAGAAAGTTGAATTTATTGAAAGCCATTGTGCACGTGTGTTCGACATAATTTGTCACCTAATCATACTTTATTTCGCAACCTATATATATATAAAAGAATATTAAATTTAATAAAGCATTAACACCACCGTTGAAGATCTTCGAGCCACTTTACGCTACATTATACATTATGCAGACGCTAAAATTGGTCCGATTGTTTGTTTGTATTGTCACGTGGAATAATTTTTTAATCAATTCAGACAATTCAATAATGCAAATTTACGCTTCTGCATATAAATATAATTTGATGGGCTGGAGACAAGGGGCTTTTTTAACAAACCACCTGGACCGGTTAAAAGCTTTAATCCTTTCGTTTCGTTGGCCAATAATAACTGCTCTTACAAATAGCAATCGAATGGGAATTAGTTAGGGCATGGTTTAGTTGCTAACGGTAATTATGAACTAAGTTGAATAACTGGTTGCAATTGGAATTCGAGCTGAATTTCGGAATACTTTTACGGACCATTCAGTAACGAACACGCTTTATCTTGCATTTCTAATCTATAATAACATTCGATGTTTATCCAATTACATCATTATCAAATCGGCCGATTGCATATAAATATATTCAATTAATAAATTGACAATCATGAAGTAGACCCAACTGACGTTGGTGTTAGTTATATATATTTTATTATTACAGACGTTAAATATGTTCCTATAATAAACATAATTCGAAAGTTTCCTTCATGGATACTGTTTATGTATGTTTATTATATATATATATATATATATTGTATATGTGTATAAGGCGTCTAATAAATTCAACGCTCTCTTAAACTGCATTTCGCTTTAATTCACGCGAAGCGTGGCGGGATATTAAAAAAATGAAATTGAATGAACCGATGATAGTTTTGAATTGCGCAAACGCCGAGGAATAAATTTGGGAAAAATGCATCGGCAATTGCAATTCCGTGATAACGTTTCAATTCGAGCCATTATGAATTCGATCGCGAAAAAGGACCAAATTGTTGAATTTCACGTCAAAATGTGGCTCCGAAAGCGCGCTTTGACGATTAAGCCGTCGGCATTAAATCCGCCAAATGAAGCTGCAACATTATCAATTGGTATATACGTTGTCCCATTGAGTTCAACTTTGTCTTCTTCATCAAACTTGCTCGCTACGCAACAACAGTTTTATTCAATTGATGGCTTTGCATTTGCGTCGCGGCGCGGCAAAGTTAAATGACTTGGGGAATCAATAAGCTCGTGTTGTCTAATAAATTGCGTTTATAAATCCGACGAAAATAGATTACACGTTGAACAGATTTAAGGGCCGATGATTGTAATAAGTTTTAAACGGACGCGCGGAAGTTTCAATCAAGCACGGTTTTCGGCGCGGCGTTTGTTTAACTGCGAGCCAAATTGAATCGAGTTTCGTAAACTGATATTTCTCGTGGAATTAGTTTCGAAAAATTTCGCGGGTTTAATCTCTTTGAACAAGATTCAAGTTCTTTATAAAACCAAAGACGTCAAAAAAGTTCGCCGCCGAGATATATGTCCGCGGTCTGATCTATTGGATATGATTAAAAGTTTCGCTGCTTTTTTGAACGCCCCGCCAAACTTTTAATGTAGTTTTAAATTAGAAAATTTCATTTCGAATTACTTTCGTGTGTTCCCATTGGTCGCGTAATTAACGCTCGAATCAATCGAATGGCTCGAATTCATTGACCGAATATGAACTATCAATTCCGCCATCAAAGCTTTGAGGGTCGGAGCGTGGGTTTAAATGCACGTTTCGGGTTGAATTTAGTGGGTCAGACGGTGGCCGGGAAGACATTTCTCGGATTGTGATAAGCACCTTTGCAGTTGTGTGAGATTTTACAAGTTGATTCGGTCGTTTTAACGCTTTCGATGGCTTTGTTTACGTTTAGTTGCGTTCGAACGGAGGATGAAATTAATTAATCTCTGCGCAGACCAATCTTAATTGGCTTCCAATCGCGATTTTTGGAGTTAATTAGAATCGTCTGATGTCAAAGGATTAGGTATCTGTCGCTTTCTTTTTGTGTTTAATGCGCTCGTACTTTAAAAGGGTATATGAATAGCGACCAACTTCAGAAGACGCGTACACCAGCATTCGTGAACTTTTAATCGTGATTTTTGAGTTTAAATAGAACAACTCCGGAGAACCGTTCATCAGTATTAACCGGCCATCAATCATGATTTTTATAGCAACTCCGAACGGTATGATTGCAGTAAATCTGATATCTATTACATTTCTTTTTGTCCTTGGTGTTTTTATATTTATGGGGATAAGATGGACAGACACAAATTTTAGTAAATTCATCTACCAGCATTTTTAAAATTTATTATCTCATTTTTGTGATTATTTAGAACGGTGCCATACCGCGATGTAAGATAAATTACATATCTCTTCACTGTTTTGTGCTTTTTGATATCTTATCACGAAGTTGCGATGGATAGGGATCGGTTCCAGTGAACCTATTTATCTTCATTCCTACTCCAAGTTGAATGTTTAAGGTTAAATTTTTGTAAGCTCGAAGATAAACTTAAAATTCAAATTCGATTTTTCTGAAACCATAATGAATTTAACGTAGATTAATGTTAATCCATTTTTCCACCGCAAAGATAGGATGAAGAAGACAAATTTCCACAGACCTTCCCGTCGCTGGTATTTTAACGCAGGCTTGCATTTACGCAGGATGTTTTAATGAAGATCCATCAAAATGCAATCAATTTTAAATACGCGCGGAACACGACCAGAACAACGCGAGAGCGAAAAATGTCGACACATCCATTCGATTCTAAAATGCTGATAAAATTTGTAACGTATTGCCAATAAGCCGGGCAAACAAACTGCGAAAGCAACGAATAGATTCTTGTTCCGGGCAATAACATTAACGTCCGACCTAATGAGCGCGGATCTGACGGCTTTATCGATTAAATTTCATTCAGCGGCACGGAAACTGTTTCTCTCGATTACACGAATCTTTGCAGTTAATTGGCATTAATTGATACCGTTTTATCGCAACCCCCGGTCGGCATAAAAAGTCCGTCGCCCGAGCGAGCGCGCATTAATCGAATCGCAAACGTGCGTTGATAATTGATGGATAACTCTAATCCGTGCTCGATTGCGATCAATCGGACGCGCGCGCGGGTCAACCGCGTCCCGGCAATTCGCAATCCGTTCGAGTAAGTGCGACCCCGTCGATCGATTTGCCGCGCTTTGGCGAATCTTCGGCGATCGCCGCATCAGACTGCGCCTAATTCTATTTATACAGCCGGCGTTCGAGCGCGATACTCGGATCCAGTGTTTGTATCGCGAACCACGCCGATCAAGGAACCGCGAAAATTACGCGTCGCCAGCAACGTTTCACGAGTTATCGGTTTCCGTTAGTTCCGAGGACGAGGCTCGACGCGTTGCGCGACTGCAGCTTTACGACCGCGAGCGACGAATTTTGGTTCGAAGTTTGATCCAATTATCGCGCGGGTGCTTGCGAAATTGTTGCCGAATTGGAGCCGTCGTCGCGCAGCAGTATTCCGTCACGGTGCTCGTTAGGGCAATCAATTAGGCCGCGTCGAACGAGCGACGCGTCGTGGTTTCGACGGTGAGAGGCGCGAGCGACGTTACGACGTCTCGGAATTGCATCGTAAAGAGATTCGTGTTTGGGTTTTTCAACGAACGGTCGGCGATGTCGGAATGCCCCGGTTGTTGTTACGGCGGAGCCGTTTGCTAATGTCCTGATTGTAAACTGAAGAATTACGAACGACCGCGTAGTGTCCCGTTAAATTACGATCGTCGTAATTTTGTACCGTCGCGTGATCCGCTATTTTCTTTCCGTCAGCAATTAACGATCAACAATTCCGTTAAGAAAGTCGGTCGGCCGTACACGCGCCATTCGCGGTTCCTTCCAAAGGGTTTCGGGTTTCTTTACATCCGACCGGGGTTATCGCGCACTGATTTCAGGCTGAACCAGATTTAGGACACCTTGTAAACCGACCCATCCTTAGTAGGCAGTTTCCACGGGTCCTCTGGAACGAAATTGCGAGGATTTCAAAAGAAAACGTCGACGCGTGAAGCGTTCCGCAGGGTGAAAACGCTAATCGAATGAGCGGCGCGTAGCCGCGGCTCCGAAACCAGAGGCCGCGCGAGCCGGATTAATCGCCGACGAATTAATTGGTCGCGGCGTTCGGTTATTGACACCGCGAAACCCTTTATCGTCAATGGCGACGATTAATAGCGCAACCCCGCGATTGCGTTTCGGCACAGCAACCGAGCGTTCGCGCCCTCCCGCGAGCGGCCTGCCCGGACGCTCGCGCGCGTCTTTAGGAATTCATGGCAGAGCATCGGAAGAGTTGCTACGAGATTGCTTCTTGGTGAAATAACGATTTTTAAAGTTTGTCGAGAAGTTTCGACTACCCCGTGCGGATGGGGTGGCCGGCGGGGAACTTGGCAAACTTGTAGTGGGGCTGCGTGGAGGGGTTGGTTACCCGGACCCGGCGGGATTTCGCGGAATCGCGCGTCTGCGCCACCCGCTGATGGTAACGCGGCGAGTATAACGCTCGTCGATAAGGAAGGGCACGACTCGGTCGATCCGGGCCGCGAAGGTAGTTCTTCCTGGCGCGGTATTTCGTCGGTCGGTAAAGCAGATTCGCGGACGCGCGAGGGTCGGTAAGTCAGGGCGGGTCTTAAGGATCGATTATTTGGCGACGGTTCGGGGGATAAACGGTTTGGTTTCCGATAAGGAGCACTGGGTTTTCGGGAGACTGCAATTGGTTGATAATGGTTTGTTGGATTGGAGGTATTGCAGGTGTATTCGGCAGAAGGGTTGGCATATTGGTTAATTAATGAGTTTAGATGTGGGATTGTATGTGGTTCGAGAAAAATGTTGATAAGATAATTTGATTGGAACAATTTATTTAAATATGATTGATTGGTTTTGATTTTCGGTGTATTTTGATGATTATGATAATTTACCTCGGAATTTTGCAGAATTACGTTATGGGGTTTTTTATGGCTGTGGGAGTGTTATAAAAATAATACAAAAAATAAACATATGTATGTTATTATTTTTAATTATTAATGTATATTGTTGACTTGAGTAAATGTAATGATTCATTCCGAACTCGATATAAATAAAATCTATATATCAGCAATATATTTGATATTTAATATATGTATGGCATTGCAGATATATTTTTTATTAAAACTATATAAACTCTATACGTATCAACTAAACCTGTATAATCTTATTTGTTGATTGAAAATGTATTATTATAGTAAATTTGAATGAAAATGTTGTAATATTAGATCACGTATAAAATTAGTTTTGGTTACTTAACATCGTTGGATGAATCTTAAAAAGAATGCATTAAAATGTAGAAATTTGAATATTTTAAATATGCGAATAATTACAGTGATACAATATAACTTTCATATTATATAATAATCCGAAATTTAATATTCAGGCTAAAAAACTAATTTCATGAAAATCACCAAGTAATTCCGTAGAATATTTAATGTTATAAATATTTGGATAAAAATATTAATATTATAGGAACTTATCGACAATTCTTACAGAAATATCAAATATACCACAATTTACTATATAATATTAGAAGACCGCTAGGGCATAGCCGGATATTTCATATTTTAAAATTTCATTTAAAAAGTTACTATGCAATATCGCAAGTTTAATATCTTTCGATTCATAATTTACGATATTACATATACTAATTTTATAGAAGAAAATTTAATATATAAAAGATATCCTGCTATATATCCTACTTGTGAAATATAATGTAATTGTAAATATTAAACGGTTATATTTGATTACATATTAAGTATTTTGTAACAAATCTGGTTGATCAATTTTGCATATAAAAAACCTTACATTACACATTTTGCTTTATCTCCTCTCGCGTGTATTCAAAAACCATCAAATAACGCTTAATCGTACTAATATCACATGAATATGAATAATCCATAACTTGATAATGAAAAGTGGAAAAAATTCCGAAAGACGCGTTGATTAAATCTGACGAGTCCCGAAACCCGTCTAATTTGAATGAAAATGTTAATATGTATAAGTAATATGAAATGTAGCAGAAACTTCGGCGAGGTATTTTTCTGTGAAGATGAAGAGACCAGACTGGTACATAATTTGCTATTGAAATCCTGTGAATAGAGACACAGGAGAAGCGTCTTGAGCATACGCAAGGTGGCAGAACGTGGGTGGGAGCATGAATTTATGATAATTGCATAAATCAGAGCTTTCCTCCACAATAATCATAATCTATTGGGATAGTTGCGCGAAGTTAGCTATTTAGCCAATGGCAAGCAGCAAGGTGGTAGTACCGCTGAAGGGGTTCTAGAAGCAGCTGAATGAGATAAAGTCCTAGCTTCTAAAGAGGAAGAGATGAAAGACGCTAAGACTGCGATAGATTATAAGTAATGCCCGGCGCTTCATTTTAGTGATGAACGATTAAGATTTCATTTATCGATATTAGTTTTTCCGGTTTATTTTTATCTTAATTAACAGCTCCCTGCTTCCCAAATTAAACAAACTTTCATTATTCCGAAGGCTTCGTCAAAAATAGGGTTGCAAATATGCGATCAAGTTTGAATGATTTTGCGTCCGCATGTTTTTCGTTCGCGCAAGGACCCGGGTCAAATTTTGTCGACCGCGAGTCGACGTATTTCGGGACGGATTCGTTAATCCGTCGCCCGCGGCACGAAGAACGCGTCGGTTGGCTATTGTATTGCAAAAAAGTTTGCACGTTTTTTCGAACGACGTCCGGCCAGTTAATTGGCAGATTGAATTTGCCGCCGCGGCCGAGTGGTGGGGGATAAGCAAGTTAACAATCAGAGACGCGGAGTTGCAATTTTTGCAGCTCGAAGGCGCGAATAAGCCGCTCGATAAAAATATCCACATTGGCATTTCGTTAAGCAC
>JABFQC010000890.1:0-22537 GCA_022817085.1 Psilanteris sp. ZL-2020
ATATAATTTTATAATATATATATTTTGTTACAAATAACAATAATTATTTCAAATGTCTAGAAAACAATTCCTGAGTACTAATTGAAAAAAAAAGTATTTTTTTAACGACGTTATAAACGAATGCAATTTAAATCGAACACAATGTATTTATTTGATATAATTACAGTAACGGTAAAATACAACTTTTTTTATGAAATTTAAACAAATTTAAACCGTTTTTTAATTAACATTTCGTTGATTTCAAATGTCACAAATGCGTGTTATTAAAATTCCGTAGTGTTTACCGTATTATTTACCGTTTTTATTTTGTAATATTCAGCAACAATTATTTGAGTTTAAAATGTCGGTTTTTAAAATACAATAATTTGCATGTATATAAAAAAACAAATTGCCTCGTACGATTGTTAAAAATATACATAAAAAAACTACGCGATTTATAAATTATACAGTTTCTATTAAGAATTTTGTAATGGAAAATATACAAATAAATTAATAATAAATTAGCAAAACAAACAAATAATTTTAAATTCACGGAGTGTATTTTAAGTAACACCGAGATTGAATTCAAACGCAAGAAATTATTCTTAATTCCATAATGATTATTAAATTAGTTTTTCGGTAACCGTTAGCATAGTTGCAAAGCAATTATTATATAATGATTCGTCTAATGATTGTATATATTTATATATAAAGCATGGCAACGAAATGCATCAGTTTAGTTTCGATTGAACATTCGTAATAAGCATTTAACAAATATCCCAGGTAAAATATTATTCAGATTTTTAAACTGACAATAATGCGTTTTCAATAATCATATATATTATTAAGCAAATTATATAATGCAAAAATGATTGAATTGCAATAATTATCATTATAATTAATTAAGGTGGATTGCCGTTTAGTATAATGTCTTTAAGATATCAATTTTTAATACAATTTCAAAACTTATTAATAAATTAAAATAAACGCATATTTATACTGAGAGAAATATAACAGAAATTTTACTGTTTTTAACAGTAACACAAAAATAGCTCGGTCAGATCCTAAAAATTACTGTTTAAACAGTAATTTTTGGTGGTAAAAATTGAACGTATTAAAAAGAAAAGAGAAAATTAGTCAGATTATTCAGTATTTAATATTAATTTTAACGCCAAAATTTCTATTTTAGTATACATATCTTTTCGTTACTGTTAAAAACAACAAAAATGTCTGTAATATTTCTCTCAGTGTATGTACACTGAAAAAAATAATATTACAAATTTTACCAAACTAGATGATAAAAAGAGGAAAAGTGAGCAAAAATGTAAACAAACAATAGACAATTTCATGGTATTTACCAATTATTTGGTAATATTTGACTTATATTTAGAATTTTCTGACCGTAATTTATCATATTATTTACATGTTTGCCTATTTTTCCTACTTTTATTATCTAGTTTGGTCAAATTTGTAAGATTATTTGTTTCAATGTATTAAATAAATTTTATAAACTTTATAAAATTATTATAAACCCAATAGCCAGGATCCGATTTAAAATTATGATTTGTACCCGTAAAGAACACTCATGTGGAATCGATGTAGCTCAAACGTGGAGAAACGTAATTTAGCGTAGTGGAATAGATTCGAGATAGATCTCGAAATGTCCGCATGCTGTGCATCTTTGTGAAATAAGGTTGTCGATTCATCGTAGATTCAATTTGGATTTTTAATTTTGTATACAGTTTTATATTTTTATTTCTTTTTTTATTTATTCAATAAACATTTTTATTTCATAATTAATAAAAAACATTTTTTTTCGAAAATATATTGCTTTTTTTTTGTTCGAATCCAAGATGAATCTACGTTGAATCAATAACCATGTATTCCATAAAGATCCAATGCACAGCATGAGGACATCTTAATAGATTCCACGCTGAATCTACGTTCCTCCACTTTTGGGCTACATCGATTCCACGTTACAAAAGTGGATGGTCCATTTTAATTCTACATCGACTACATATGGGTGTTCTTTATAGGTACGTAATACCTAGTCAAAATTGTAATTAAAAGTGATGAATCACAATTTGACTCGCAATTAAAATTCATTCAAATATAACTAAATTGGTAAATTTAAATTTTTAACTCCTCATTTTCTCGATTTCTTAATTTACTCGATAAATATATATATAGACACTATTTTATGACCGATAAATTTGATTGTTTTTTTCGTTTCGTTTTTAAAGTAAAATATTTAAAAAATAAGCGAAAAGTTACATTTCCAAATATATAAATTCTAAAATTATAAATCAATACATAATTTAATTTATATGACTTTCTCAATTTAAAGAATATAGTTAAATGTGAAAATTGACACAAAACGGATTTGAAAAGTTGAAATTTAAATTGTATATCGGATTAAATCGGATTTTATTGGCTCGGATATATATATGGTTTATGACATGTTTGGTATATTTTGTTTCAATAACATTGCATTTAATGGCAATATTTTAATAACCAAAATACGATTTGATTTAATTTGTTTCAGTTCTAAACATTTCAATATGTCGAAAGCATATTTCGTTTTGTGTTTTGCAACTTTATTAAGCTGTACTGTAGTTAATTGCGAACAAGATAAATATGACTGTGATGTTTATTTAAACAGTGAACAGCAAATGAAAGCCGATTGTTCTCGACGGGAACTTACAGAGATTCCTCAAAATATTCCTAACGATATTAAGGTACACATTAGATATATATATATATATATGTATATTATTATACATTATTAATGTATATATATAATATTATTAATACTATATACATTAATATACATAATGCAAACGGTTGTTATGAGGACGCATAAATTTGGCAACAGTGTAAAATAAGTGAAAACTATCCCCAAAACTACCACTGTTTATATTAGTTCCCAGTTTTCGGGGACGGACCTCAAAACTACCAACAGTCAATTCGTGTACGGACTGGTATTTTCAAGGTCTCGCCCATACAATACGGCGCTGGGGCCCACCACAAATCTCGTACGTTAGTTTTGTTAGATTTTTAAAAGGGGAAGTTGGGGGGCGGAGCCCCTCCGCATTTCTGTTGGGAGGGCGGACGAAGTCCGCCCGGGACGGCCTCCGCTCAAATTTTTGGAAAAAATACATTTTACACTCGTAGCTAGAGCACCCAAAAGTGGTCCGTCATCATAACTACCGGAGGAAGTGAATATATATATATATATATATATATATATATATAAAGAAATCGAATAAAAGGAAATATTTTTAATTCAGTGCATCCAATGATAAAGATTTGAATAAGCACAAGCATTAAAACATCTGTAAAAATGTCATATATATAAATGTCATACATGAATTATATAAAGTAAATTTATACAAATATGTCAAAATATATTTATGTATAGAAACTATAATGGATAATCACTAATTTAAATTTCAGAAATTATACGGATGTATAATTTTTAAACAAATTTTAATTTAAATAACAAAATGACATATCAAAATTTATTTTTATAAAAAGTAAACTTATTTAAAGTTATTTTATGTTTTACTCCATTTATACGGAGATTGATATTTTCCTTCTCTATTTTTCACTAATAAAGGATACACTTATATATAATTGTCCTCTATCAATACAAAATAAATTGTTAAATAATTGTTAAATAACAACTCACCATTAATTTATGATACTCATGATTCATGTATAGATATGAAACTATATATAAACATTTTAAATAATTTGAAAAATTATGTACCTATTTTCATAATTGTTCAATGACAATTTTTCTTTTATACTAATTATTATTTTATTGTTTAGGTTTTAGATTTATCTGTTAACAACATAAGGAATTTTAATAGTTTGGACCTTAAAAAATTTTCTGAATTGGAAGAAATTTATCTGAGTGAAAACAAACTTGATGCCGTAAACGTGATCGGATTGTTTCCATTAACAAAACTCAACACTTTAGATATAAGTAGAAATAACATCACATCCTTTCCTGATAACATTTTTTATACCAAATTGAAAAAATTAAACATTTCTGGAAACCAAATAGAAAGTTTCAAATATAATTCAAGTCCAACTATGTACAATTTGGAATTACTAGACTTGAGCTATAATCCAATTTCGGATTTGTCCGCTGCAAGTTTTGCACCTTTTTGCTGTTTAAATTATTTAAATATTATCGGTTGTCCAACCGAATTCAAGCAAATTAAATGCAGTTGTCAAATATTTGAAACTTGGATACAGAAATATAGAGTTGGTGTTTTTAAAGATTTCAGTTGTAATTACGAGAAACCATGTAATATTAAAAATGAATTACATGATATCGATATAATTTTTAGAAATTGTTTAAAAATCTACAAAATATTCAATCATTCGTAAATAAACAACACAAATTTAAATTCATTAAGATTTACAACGTTACAAAATGGTTACAATTATTTAATTTATTTATTGTTCTCAATCAAGATTGTTAATAAGTGAATATGAAATAAAAATATGTTGAAACAAATTATTGCAGGTCTTGAAGTGTATATATAATTTTCAACAGACCCTTAAACTCCTTTAATATATATAATTAGGGTTTTTAACAGAAAAGGTCCTTTTTAGGGGAACAGCAAAATTACTTGCTGAAGTTTTTTCTTCAACTTTCACATTAACATACTATCCAGGACTACCACATCCATTCTTCCCATCCACTTAATGCATGAATTATTAATTTATTAAATAATTAATTATAATGAACTATTATATTAATTAAGAAACTATTCCAGACTTATCAATAGTCAATTGTTGAAGTTTATGTAACTTTATCAAAACTTAGAGAGAGATGACGATATAGTAGACGGAATTCCAAACGTCTTATTGAAAAGACGTTGCATTGAACCTAAAATTATCTTTTTAGATAATTTTGAATAAATTCCTAAACAAAGGTTACTTTCCGGAAATTTTGAAACCCTGTTGTTCATACCCTATTTTCAAGACTAGAAATAAAAAATAAGTCTCAAACTCAGACCAATTTCTATAAACACAACTTTAAAATTATTTTAAAATTTCCTGACAAAAAACTGTCTATTTATTGGTATCGTGTCAGCATGGATTCAGGCATTCATACTAAACATTCACAAATTTAATTCGATATTATATTTCTAGACATTGATGAAACTTTTGATAGATTGATCGTGCGATAATATTGGCGAAATCAGGAAATTGAAATTCAGTTGATTCTTTTCATAATTCTCAACCACTGTATTTTCGAAAACTTAATACATTTGAATCTGACAAATTGTTTCATATACTGATCAGATACATAATGAATGAATTTCTAAAACGTTTGGGATTCATAAACCACAATAGTTTACCGTTCAGGAATTTTTATGTGAAACCTTAACACTATATTGGAGAGACCTATTATGAAATATGCTTAGTGTATATTGCAAATGAAATATGAATTGTTATTACAAATGGTAAAACAAGGTTTTACGTTATTTCTTGTTCAAAACTAAATGACCCTTGAGCAGTAGATTCAAATTGATCATGATTACACATCGGTGTTGATCATTAACTCATGCAAACACTAAATAAAAAGTTACCTTAACTTATCCTCATTTTTAACTGTAATCTCTGCCGAATCTATTATATTATTCTTTAACATGATCTACTAACGTTTGTATCTATTTTGTATGTGTTGTATTCGAAGTCCAGTAAGTTATTTATTTTCTCCTTTTATATATTCTTAATCTTGTTATCTATAATAATTTGTTTATACAACTAAATTATGACATTCTATTATTTTTTACTTAACATCGTAAAGATGCTACTTGTGTTATTATGCAAAAATGTATTATATATTGTATAAGGGCATACGCTCGTTTTATAAATAAATACTGATAAAAACTCGCATTTTTAAATAAAAAAAATGTTCTACCAAAATTCAAACATATACAAATATTACACCTTAAAGTATAGACTTATTATAGAATACCATGATATAGAATTATCATATTTTATTATGTAAATGAAACTACACTAAAGATATACATATTTTCATGGTCCATAAGAGTGAAATGAAATGTTGAAAAAATAAAAGACAAATCCCAATATAAAACTTTCAATTTCATTTATTCTAAATACAAAATTCTCCTCTCTTCAATATCTACAGTCCTTGGAAAGAATTACAGAGCTAGGTTTCAATTTCTGTAACTCCATTAAAAACTACATAAAAAAAAAGAAAAAAAATCACAAAAAAAAATGTAATGAACAAAATTATAAAAAACGTTCACAACTCTTTTTATATGATATACTTCTGCATCATTCGTATAAATCATCAACAATACATAAACAAAATTGTAACGGCAATGTGAGAATCTGTGAAACTTGTAGGGGAAAAAAAATAAAAAAAAACTAAGATCAACAAACTACATTTCTCAATGTACACATCTGAACATAGTTATCATCCCTCAATTTCTCTATCGTCGTACAAATGCTTCCGAAAACTATTCGGAACATATTCATAAAACTAAATCAATCGTCCTCGTTTTCAGTCAGTCTGTTTGTGAAAAGAAAAATTACGCGAAGAAATGCATAGAAAGGTTTTCAAGATGGCGCCCTAAATTTTAATTACATCATGCCACCCATTCCCCCCATTCCTCCCATTCCGCCCATTCCACCCATTCCTGGCATCGCAGGTGCATCTTCTTTAGGCATTTCTGTAACCACAGCTTCAGCGGTGGTGAGTAAGGAGGCAACTCCAGCTGCATCCGTAAGTGCTGTCCTTACAACTTTAGTTGGATCAATGATACCCTTTTCAATCATATCTACATATTCGTTGTTCATGGCGTCATAACCCAAAGGTCCTTCCGAAACTTTGGCAACCACCAAACTGGCATCTACGCCAGCATTTTGAGCGATTTGGAGGCAAGGCATGCGCAATGCGTTCTCCACAATTTTGATACCAGTTTGTAAGTCAGGATTGGAAGCATCGAGATTTTTTAATGCTGGTGCACAACGCAAAAGAGCAGTACCACCTATAAGTAAAATATAACATTATTAGATTAAAAAAAAAATTATAGTAACTTTTTATGTCCGCTCAAAGTTACGAATTTGTTTTTAAATTACCTCCTGGAACAATTCCTTCTTCAACAGCAGCCCTTGTTGCATTTAATGCATCATGTACTCTGTCTTTCTTTTCATTTACTTCAACTTCACTGCTGCCTCCTACTCGGAGTACAGCTACACCAGAAGCCAGTCTGGCTAATCGTTCTTGCAATTTCTCTTTTTCATAATCAGAGGTGGTGTCAGACATCTGATCTCTGATTTGATCAGCTCTTCTGTCAATGTCACTCTTTTTACCTTTACCTTTAAGCATAAGGGTATCGTCTTTTGTGATTATGATTTCTCCAATCTGACCAAGATCACTCAACTGACAATCTTCGATTTTAATAAGATTTGCGTCATCGCCAAAAACAATTCCACCAGTTGATATAGCCATATCTTGTAAGGTTGCTTTACGATTGTCACCAAAACCTGGAGCTTTTACTGCTGCCACCTGAAGTCCAATTTTCAACCTGAAATTAAAGTAAAACATAAGTGTTATTATAATTATTATGTAATTTTATTTAATACAACTAAATATTATTTTACAAATTAATGTCATAAATTAAATAATTATATTGTCAATCCATAAAAGTACTTACTCAATGTAAGTAAATCTTAAATAAACCACAAGTTTTAAATAAATTCAATTTTAATAATACTAAATGAATTAATTATTGATCATACATATAAATAAATTCAAATTATAATATATACATCGTTATCTGGCATCAGATGCAATAACCCATCAACTGACCTATTTACAACCAAAGTGGACAGAGCTTCACCATCAATATCTTCCGCAATAATAACTAAAGGCTTTCTCTGTGAATTTGCGAGTTCCAAAGCTGGAATAATGCTTTGAACGGATGAAATTTTCTTTTCACTGAAAAGAACCAAAGCGTCCTGGAATTCGACTTTGGCTCCTTTGCTGGAATTGATGAAATATGGAGAAATGTATCCTCGGTCGAACTTCATTCCTTCAATAACCTCCAATTCGTCATTCAATGTCTTTCCGTCTTTAACTGTAATAACACCTTCTTTGCCAACCTTTTTCATGGCGTCTGAAATTAAATTGCCAATTGCCGTATCACCATTGGCTGAAATAGTAGCGACCTGCGCAATCTCTTCAGGGGTTGTCACAGGTTTGCTCAGTTTTTTGAGTTCATCTTTGATTTTGTCGACCGCCATCATAACTCCTCGTCTGATTTCGACTGGGTTGGCGCCTTTGCTGATCTTTTCGAAACCTTCTTTGGCGATGGCACGGGCCAAAACAGTGGCAGTCGTGGTGCCATCTCCAGCTTCTTCATTTGTGTTGTTAGCTACATCTTGCACCAATTTGGCACCAATGTTTTGGAACTTATCTTTAAGTTCAACACCCTTTGCTACTGTCACGCCATCTTTCGTGATCTTTGGACTACCCCAAGACTGTTCTAAAATGACATTGCGACCTTTTGGGCCCATGGTCACAGCGACTGCATCGGCAAGAATATCTACACCTTGCAACATAAGAGCACGAACTTCTGGACCAAAACGCACATCTTTGGCATAAAGGCGTGCCTGGGACTGCATTTGGCGCAGGGCTACGCTGCGAAGAGCGTTTGGTAATCGGTACATCTGTAAAAAAATGTTTCCTTTAATTGGAATTTAATGAATTGAGATAATAATACGATAAAGTATTATTCCAAAAATTGTAAGACAAATTATGAAATATCAAGGTATTTCGTTTAGTTAATTTCAACATTTGAATAATGAATTTAGATATAAATAATGGTTTAAAAACTTGATGTAACACAATTGATATCAATTTTAATATTTGTTCTTTGTCATTAATCTACACTTGTCTGTTTAATGTATAAATAAACAAACATAATACTCTTAATTATAATTAAATTTATTAAGAATAATGATTATGATAACAAACATACACATAACAAAACATAAGTAAATTACTATTATTGAAGTTTTTTTAATACAATTATAAACAATCAGATTAAAAACTTAATTATTTATTTAACGAATTATCATTATTTAAGACTTAATAAATGATTGCCAAATTGATCAAATACCATGAACATAGATATCAACCTTTGAACTTCAATTAAAAACTGCAATACAAGATGTCTGTAAATTACTATAAATCAGAAGCTTAAAATACTATACAAAAAATCATATATTTTTATAGATAAAAATAAAATACAAAAAGAAACAAAATTAAATTCAACCCAAAATAACTTTTTTAAAATCGTATTTAAAATGTAAAAAATCTAAAATCCTAAATGGCAATTTTTTAACATAAATATACAATTTATCTCAAAGAAAACAAAAAACGATTGCAAGCATTCATTCCATTAAAACCGGCGAATCGTGGTTATGTAAACGCCACATTTTGCTGGAACATTCGAGTACTCTATAACTGTACGAAGCAACTTTTTTTTACAATTCGCATTATTCGAACGAATTATCGCGATGACGAGAACCGCGACTCAAAATTATTCATTACTTTTTTATCGCTATTTCCGAATCGCCGAAATCAGTTACAATTCCTTAACAAAGTCTCGCGCAAAAAATTTATTTAGTAAATGACACAAGTATTTAACGTATAAAACAGATTTTAATGTGTTTAATCAGCTCGATAATTTGCCAAACGAACTCACCTTTGTATGTCGTAAGGAAGACTTGCAAAATTAATCGAAAGAATCGGCGAGTTTTTCGGCGTGACTACACGTTGTCTCGGGAACAAAATGAATGGCGCGAAGTCGGCCGAGGGACGACCGTGTCGACCGTGTGGGATCACATGCAGGAACCCCTCCCGCGCGCATCCCAGCCACATCGACCGAAGAAAAATCGAGAACATTTCAAATGCTTTTCGTCCGATTTTTTGACAAACTGCAACACTTGGTTCACAACCCCGAGACACCTTTTACTTGATTTTTAAGAAACGATTTCATTTCTAAAAGCTCCTTTTTCGAAACCGGCATTTTTAAATTTATAAAACAAAAATAACAAGTCAGACTTGCATTGAACTAAATACATTTTTAAATCTTATATTTTTCTTATATTTATAATTATTATATTTTGTTAATTCACGTTTATTAATTTAATTCGGGGACTACATTTTTTTATATATACGACATACATTTTATTTTGCGAAACGTATATTTTATGCATGTATATATGTTATATCTATTTTCAAATTATAATAAAATTCTGCGATTAAGAGTTTATTTGCATCGAAGAATACATATTTGAATTGCAATTAAATTTTTTTTGTAGGGATTGTGATTTTATAAAAGTAAATTATACAATTAAAATAATCTGTTATTATATTTAGTTTATATGATTTACAGCAAAAAAATTGCTCATTATTCTTAAAACTAATATATCAGTATATATCTGTATATAAAGAACCAAAGAATTGTGTATATCTTATCATAATGACCAATCATTTATCGGTTTTTTTCATATGCAAATAAAACCGAAAAATATGGAAAATTGTTTATTTTTCAGATTAGAACTAAAAATTCATTTTGTAGAATTAAACAAAAAATGTAACTGGTTTTTATCTATAACGAAACGCTCGAATGAAAATATACATAGATAAGAAAAACTGGTGAAATTAGATCATGATTTTTTGTTACGAAACATTTGAAATGTAACAAACTGGATCTTGATTCTATATATGGGATGAGAGTATCGGTGCAGTTATAATTCAAAATCCAGAGAATTTACGTTATTTTAATAATATTCCAATATTTATAAACTTTGTAATATAATCAAATAATACGTTAGGATACGAAATAGATTAGCAAATATTTGATAAAATAAACAATGAAGTATATTAAAAAGTATTACGTGTGTTATAAATATACAATCGTGTTTTAATAAGAAATGTTTTCATTTCTAGCATCAGAAAATATTTGTATTAAATTGTAGATAAAAGTCGAATGTATGCAAAATAGATTCATATTATTGTGAAAATGGCAACATACGTTCGTCTACAAACTACAAACAAATAAAAAAAAAGATTTTCATTATTGTTTAGTCGTTGTTATTATAATGTAAATATACTAATAACATGAAACATGTTATCACGAATTAAAATTTACCGGCGTTTTATTTACGTTTATTAGATAAAAGCTAAAATCTAAATAAATCAATTACTTTATCTAAATGATTAATTTTTTAATTTTGTTGAAATAGTTTTTGCTACCTCAGTCAAAGTCTGACCAATGTAATTGTATTTACATAAATATTTATACAAAATTTGATCAATTAAATTATTGTTATTGTTAATTATCTCATTCAACTTATAAACTTTCGTGTATTCTAGAAAAATATATTTTCGCCGCAACGTGTTTTTAAATTGCTTTCCCATTGTTTTCATGTAAAAATAGACGGTCTTTTTCATTCCGGCGAGTCTACACTCGAACATGTGTTTACAGCATGATTATATGGCGAACAAAAAAAGCACAAATTTCTACGATTCATTTAACCTCGATTACATCTGCATTAAATTGTAGTACACGAAATACGTCTACCATTCAATAAATTACGAGTTTTATTCTTTGTGTTTTCTTTATCATTCACATAGCAAACCATTTTAATTCTCTGCGATAACCAAACGTTACATAACAAGTTATACCACGATCTTGAAAGTTCCAGGTTGTTGAACCAATTATTTCAGTTTTGCCGCATGAAAAATTCGGCTCAACATTAATAAGTTGTTTTAAATTTAAAACTGATTGATTATAATATGCTTTTTAATCGATTGAATTTATAGTTTTTTTTTGCTGAAATTCAAATATTTTATGCGAAAATGTGTTAATAAGAATCTCTGATAATAATGAACTGCGCTTAAGATTATATTCTTTCAAAATTCTGCAAATGCAAAAATTGTATTTATATAATCTCGCATGACCACTGTTAGATCTATTAAGCATTATTATAATTTACTTTTAATGACATTTTAATTGAGTTACAAATAAAAAATGTTTCGAAAATCATACTATAATTTCAAAAAAATCCACATTTATTTATATAACAAGGTTTTTAGTTTGTTTTCTATATATATAATTATTAAATAAATAAAATTGTTCAAATCGTTATGATAAGAATTGTGTTTTATATTATTGCGATTAAAAAAGAAAAGCTTTTTTTAAGCAAATAAATCAATAAGTTTTTGGACGAATTTGCGCGAATGTCTTTGAATTTATCTTTCTATGAGGAAACCTTATTGTTCTTTATCAATTCGCTTACGCAGATAAGTTCACGCAACATCGAGATCTTGGCGCGTGGTAGGGGGTACGGAAGATTCTCGAAAACGAATCGGCTCGTCTTCTGCAACGCGGTTAGTTACACAACGTGCTCGAGTTTTGCCGGTTGAAAACGTGTATCCAAAACGTATAATACAAAATGGTAAGCAAACAAACAAGTTAAGCATTTTTGCGAAATGAATTAAGAGTTCAATTGATATTATGTCAAGTTTTTTTTCTTACTTTAGGTTAATTTTGTCAAACTCGTTACTCACTTGTCAAATTTCTATTTAATAATGATTGTTTTTCAACGAAAAAACTTATTTAATTTTTTATTTCGTTCAATTCATTACACGTTTTATCGGGAATGAATGCAATTAATGCATTACTATTAAAATTGGTTTTTTTCTTGTAATATGACAAAATTGCAATTTTTTTACGAATTTATTTTAAATCAGTTTCGAGTTGTTTTTTTTATTTATTAGGAATAATAAAGATTTGTAACAAGTAAAGTTATACCTTGAACATTTCTGTATTTTTTTTTTTTGTTATAACGACTAAACTTTGTGTAAATTATGTATATTTAACAATCATGTCTCATTCGATTTATGTTGATTGAGGTTAATTAATAATAATAATCAAAATAATATTTAATTGATTTTAATTAATATACCTGACATTTTTAAAACTTTTATTATAAGATGATTTTGAAATAAAAATGATCATTTCGTATTTCAGGCAGCAATTTCAGCAGTCAAGAAATTAATCCCCCTTTTTGACAGAGTTTTGGTACAAAGAGCTGAAGCAATTACCAAAACGAAAGGTGGAATAGTGATTCCAGAGAAAGCACAATCCAAAGTATTAAAAGCAACGGTTATTGCTGTTGGACCTGGTTCCAAAAATGAAGTAATTATTTCGAAATACTAATTAAACTTATCAATTATATAAGTATATAATATTATTACACAAAATAATTATTTCCAATAAAGACAGTAAATTGTTTTAATACATATTGTAGTACAATTATAATACAATTTGTTATATTATAAAACATTTCCTTGCACGATATAGATATAGATAATGCATATATTAATTTGAAATTTAAAATCTAAGTATACCAGTGCAATTATACCTATATACACAAGATATACATAATGAAAATATAATTAGATTAAGTGAAAATCAAGCGAATTGGATTTAATTGTTTTTAAATTACATAATTGAGTTATAAGCAAAGTTAATTCTTATTGCTAAATAGTAAAATTCAGTATATTAAATCAGTAAAAGAAAATTTCATAAAATCATGAATATAATAAAATAGTTTATAAACAGTATTTAGATAAGTTTTTAATATATACATTTGTTATGTATATATTCTAAAACATAATCCTAAATATATATATATATATATGAACATTTATAATTTCGTTCTAAATAAAATATTTTTTGATTTACAGAAAGGTGAACATGTTCCATTATCAATCAAAGCTGGAGACCTTGTTCTTCTTCCAGAATATGGTGGCACCAAAGTAGAATTAGAAGAAAATAAGGAATTCCACTTGTTTCGTGAATCTGACATCCTGGCAAAATTAGAAGTTTAATGCATTTAGTTCGTTATTAGGTTTAAAATGACTAATCTATAAACAAGTAAAAAACGAAGAAAAAAATGAAATGACAGAACATTGCAATTTTATATACTGTTCTATCTTAAAACTTGCAAAATGATACAAAATAAGATATTGACATTGTTTGTACCTATGAAATAAGTTAAATTCTATACATTACGTTTTTTCAAACAAAGTTTGTTTATTCATAATTACAACAGTGTTTTGTGTTTTGTAGTAATAGGATTCAAATGTTAAATAAACATATTTTGTAAGATAACAGAATTGTTCATTGTTTTACCTTTTAAATTTGTAACTGTATAATAAATGTAATATACTTCCTAGTTTCTGAAATTGAACTTTTAATGAAAGAAATAAGTAATAAAATAATTTATAATTATTTTATAAAAAGTATACTACATGGTTCTATTTGCTTTTCTTTGTATTATAAATCAAGTTTGTAAATTCTTAATAAATAATATAACAATAACATTATATTTTTGCTTACCATATTTTTATATAAAGCTCTATTCTATATTTTTATTATTAATTTTCTTAACATTATCCATAGCTAATAAAAATAATGACGAAATTAATTACTATTAATAAAAATATCTGTATATCCATGTCATATGCATGCTTCAAGGTTCAATATACCTTATATAGAATTAGTTTTTATGCCTATAAAGTTTTTTTGATAGAACTGTGGTTGTTATAACCAAATAAGTGAAGACTGTCTTACCAAGCGAAATAACATGGCTACTTTTCTCAAAGTTTAGCAATGTATGGATATATAATAAATATTATAATCCATAATATAATTTTATTTATTTACATAAATTGTAGAATAATCATGGAAAGTTTTAAATGGTTGATACAATTCTGAAAATAATTTAATTAATGCATTTTAAATTATTACATGTACTAAATGTGTATACAATTGAAATATATATGGTTAGATTAATTTTAATTAATTAATAAAATTAAAAAATCCAATGTTTAGAAAATAGTTGTCTAGTTCACTTTGCATAGATATAGAGTAGTAAGAATAAATTTATAATTATTTTTTCTGTTTATAATATATATTTATTGTTTTATATACATAAGTTTTATTAGTAAAGTATACAACAAATGTAAAAGAATAAACACTTAAATAGCGAAAAAGACAAAATTTTATTTGCAATTACTTCATTTGCAAATAAACATTTGTTTACGTTGTGTATATATATATAAAATATAAATATAAAAAATTAATCTACACGCTACTGGACGGATTATTAATAGTTTAATGTTAAAATAGATTTGTATACGGTTATAAATATATGTTATTTATGAATTATATTTTTAAATTTGTGTCATTTATGTGAAATATATAACACATTACTAGAGAGATCAAATGATTCACATTGCACTGTGACATTGAATAAAATGATAAAGTTTAAATCGCAACATTATAAATATTTTATGTTTATAAATTTATTTTAGAAATATAAATAAAAAAATATCTATCTTACAATGTGTATGAATTATCATAAAACAGAAAATTCGTATATGAAGCACATTAATAACAATATAGTTAAACATAAATTTATAATATCAATATAAGCATCTTGGAAATTCGTGGACGGATATTTGTAATCACTCGGTAATTCGTTAAAGCGATATGTTAGCAATTCTCAGACAAAATAACTGCAGAAAATACATATTTTTTGTATTTTTGTTAATACATGACAGTTAAACTTGCCCAGCGAAACATATTTATATATACATTATATATAAAAGTTATATACAATGTTAAAATACTGTCCATCAAAATGTAATGTGATTACATATTTTTGCATTTTAAAATTAATTTAATTAACTGGCATTGTTGAAACTGTGCTATGGGGCGTCGTAGGTCTTGAACCAGCGATAGAATGAGTTGTAGATGCATTCAAAGATTGCAGTGTTCCAATCTAAACACAAACAATTATATTAAATATAAATTAAATTACACTGTGAAATAATTATATATTAAAATAAATATTTAGTTAGCATTATAATATTCATAAATATTTCATATTACTTTATTTTCATATTTCTGTAAATATTTTACTAAATATAAAAAACATTGAATGAATATAAGAAAAGTGAATAAAATTCCTTACTCTCAAATGTGCGATATCTTCCAATCTTGTTAAATCACTCAATTCAATGTATAAGGAATAGACCAAAAGCCAGCCGTAAATTGATGATATGATGAAAATAACCCATATAAGGCATATAAAAATATTATACCCAAAAATAAGGTCATTGACAATGCTGAAGAAAATGAATGCAAAGAGTCTGAAAGTCGTGAATATTGCAAAGCAATAAAGCCACGGTACCATTTTCTTTTCGTATTCCTTACGTAGAGCTTTTATCAACATGATTGAAGTCACCATTACAGCAATACCACCAAAAATTGAAAAAAGTGCGAATACTATTAAGGCATTTCGAACTGAAAATTAAATACAATTTTAATATGCTTAATGTATATAATAATTTATATTAGTTATCAATTTAAATAAAATAAATGTATTTAAATGAAGTTTTTTCTATAAGGTGACAAATTTATTTTTAAAAAATAAAAACCTAATTTAAAATGATGGTATATAATAAGAATTAATAGTAAAATTATATAATAATGTATAAAAATAAAATTTTATAATTACATTTTCTGGCATTACAAAATATATGTATTATCTTTATGATTAAAATTGCATACAAAACAATTAATTTGTTAAATATTACATATAAATAGATTTGAAGTTTATTATAGGTATTTTCAATTTAATATAAATTTATCTTTTTATTATTAATCTACTAAGTTGTACATACCATGTTCATTTCCAACATAGACAAATTCATACGATATTAAGTAATATCCTGTATGTACTGATCCTGGTGCAGCTTGAGATAAACAATAAATGTCAAAAATGGCTGTACAAAATGTGAAAAATGCCAGTAACTGAAAAATATATTTAGTATAATTAAATTTATTTTATTTTGATATAACACAATAAACATATTACTTGATTTAATAAAAACTATTTATTAGAACATATTAATACACAAAAAGAACTCTACAATAATTTTTAGTTGTACAGATAACATGTAATTTGCAGAACTTGTGAAATGACTAAAATAGCATAGTTATTACACGAAAATCATGTGATTATGCAGTTAATCAAGGAGGGCCCAAATCGCATTTCAGAATTTAGCACTTTTTGTTAGGTTTGAAACTCAAAGGATTCAACTTCCTTTTTTGTTATTAACTCTTATAATTTTAAATATAAACTTTTGCTTTCATCAGTAAATTTTTGTATATGAATTTTAAAAACGCTTTAACTACAGTTATGGTTACACAATTCTTTCACTGTACAAATATAATACACGATATACTCTTAATATCTTTAATTATTCCAAATAACTAAACATTTATTTATTAACTTCCTCCAAAAGAATACGCTTATATTTTAATATTAATAAATTATTGAACACCTAATTATAATCACTCATGATAATTATATTTTTATTTAATTGTGTATTTTTATATTTTATTATTACAAAGAAATATAAAATGATATTTACCAAGGCAAATATAGCTGTAAGTAAGGATCCTCTTTGTATGTCTAATATATAAGCATGTGTTAAAATAGGTTTGTGGTACCAAGGAATTTTTACACTTTTTACAGATCGTGATGATCGAAGATTCGCACTACTTCGACTGGTCACATGAGAATAGACTGATGGTGTTCCCATACTTGGCGATTTTTTTCCATACATCATTCTAGAATCCTGGGAAGTTATTAATTAATTTTATTAATATACATTATAATATTCATCCAATGTAATAAATAATAATATTTTTTTATTTATTATTATAATAAAATAATAATTTATTTTAATACAAATAATACTTCATTTAATATAATATAAAACAATTTAAAATAGTGAGTCATTCATAATATACAAATATCAATATAATCTAAAATTATTAAATTATTTACACAATTTACATTTTAATACATGTATACAACATGCATTATATTGCATGTTGTCCAAACAGTAAATAATAAATTACCTTTAATTTACCTTATTATATAATTATACATGCATTTAATTAAACTAGCATTAGGATATTTTACATATTTATAAAAATCTAATTTCCTTGAATCATAAATGTATTGCAAATTTATTTAATCATAAAAGTAACATTAAGAATTTTGTAAATTGTTGCTAATAAATGAGTTTAATTATTTAAATTTTCAGTTACATATAATATATAAGTTTCAAAGTATATTTAAAATAAAATTACATATATTTTATCCTGAATATATAAATAATGCATGTCTTCTATTAATACATATCATAATTAAATATATTAATTTATAACAATTTATCATAGTTTTTATTATTTATAAAAATAAATTTATTTATATAAATTAAAAATGACTATAAAACATGACATAAATCATAATCAATGTTTCATTTAACCATTAATATAGATGGATGCTATGAATTAATGTCATTTATGAGCATTTTATGAGTTTTTCGAATGTGTCTCCCAACCCACAAATTATACACATCCCGTTTTTTGACGTGTCAAATATGTTTTAATGGACTGTGTAGGAACGTCAATTCTATTCAGAAAGACAATTCAAATCAACCAATCCAGTTATGAATATAGTGGCAATTATGCAATCATGATAAACTTTAAAAACAGAAGGGAAAGGTTTTTTCTATAGCAGTATGTTTACATTATCAATGATTGAACAGTTAATTAATAACTTTATTAAAATTATTAACTATCAATAAACATATTTTAAATTATAATCTCTAGAATCAAAGAAAAAACATACAATTTGAAAACATAAGTTTGTACAATTTACATATAGTTGATTATTTGTTTGATATAACTATGTTATAATAATTAATAAAATTGATATATTATTGCTTAAACAATGTATGTAAAACTTACCATCTTTAAATTGATTAATGTAAAACCCTTTCAATCTGAATTCTGTTATTTTGAGTCAAAATCTTAACAATGCAATGATAGGTTGTTGTTGTTGAAATTTGGTATCAGAGTTTAAAATAACCCTATAAAACCATTGAGTTTTGCAATGATGGGTCTACGCCAACTCCCGAATGGCAAACGCCCGAAAAATGAAATGAAGTATATGAAACGTAGAAAGTGAATCGAGTACCCGTATTAATATAAAACTGCACGTAGTTCCATACAACGTCACTAGACGTCTCGTAAAGTCTATTTGTTTTTTATAATTGATAATGATCCAATTATGGAAATTCAGAATGCGTTATAAATACATTATTTTTGTTTTTTTTGGTAATATAATGATCAATTATTATTTTTGAAAGTAAAAGGGAATTATATATTATTACCCTAACAGAACAATACGTTCATATAACATATTAACGATTTTAAAACGTATATAATACGTTTTAAAATTTATTATGAACGTTTAATGTACCTAGACTTAAAATGAACGTTCATAAAAGGCTTCTGGTACGTTGATGTTCTGTTGGGGTAATAATAATTTATATAGTTTATAGAAATATTATTTCTTTATACAGTAATATATAAAATAATATTAAGTACTATCGTAGAAACGTATTAACAAATTAATACTGTAACATTATTTTATTATTTGTTTATTATATAATAAATTAAATATTAATAAATATATTATTTTATTATATTTGTAATATATTAAGTCTGAACTTTATTTAACGTGTACTGAAAAATGTAATATCTTAGAAATTTTACCAAATTAGTAATAAAAGTAGAATAAATACATAAAAACTTAAATAAATATTACACGAAATCATTATTTTTGTAAATTGTTTAGTAATTTTTTGATAAACTTTTAGAAGTTTTTACTCATAATTAATCATATTTTTCTCATTTGTGAACATTGTTCCTATTATTATTGAGGTTTTTTCAATGTGACATGATAATTATTTATACATTTCTGTAATTGTATAATTACAATCTATACAAATATTAAAAAAATAGAACAAGAATTAATAGAAAGGTAAAGATTTTTTTATTTTAACAAAATAATATTATGTATTATTTTGTATAAAATTAATTGATTTTAATATTAATGAGCCATAACAAAATTTACTTTTACTCCAGGATCTTGTTTTCAAATTCTACTATAAGTGATATAATGTTTTTTTTTTTAATGTTTACTACAAAATACCTTTATATATAAGATATATATCTTAAAAATGTATTCTGTATTATCCGTTTGTAGAAAATCAATTATGTTTAATATTAGTATATAATATAAACAGCATTAATAAATATATATATATATACTTATACTATTTAATATTTGTTGAATTAATCTTGTGATTTTATTCTTTTAGTGTATAATCCATAATAAGGTATTATTCAAATGATTCAACGTGTATATTTATTTTGGTTAAATTTTGGTTAATATTACAATAAAATTGAAATGTATTCCATCATTCACGAGCTCATAATTATCCTATAAATTGTGTGTAATAATAGTTTTTTAAGATTTTTATCTCGGTAACATAATTGGGTGATTCCTGTCAATTTAATAAAATTATTATTATTATTATATTTTTATTGTAGGCGCTACTAACTTTCAATTAAAATTTATAAATATCGATTAAATTTAAATCGTTTATTAATTTTAGATAATCAATATCATTACAAATGTTTATATATATTACAATACAAACATTTGTTACATACATTATTTATATGTTTATTTTATTTATTTAATTATAAACTTTGCTTCGAAACTTCTTACAAACAAGCAGCGACATCTTTTAAACAATATTTATGTATTTTCATGCGGTACGTCGACTTTGCATTCTACAACTCATTATCTATGTTTTCAGACATTTGTCATTCGGGCGTAGACGGCGTAGACCCGTAATGATTGTTGAAATAGTTATTATGCGTCATTTATGGCACACCCATAACCTAATTAATAATTAAGCAGATGATCCTAATTATTGCCCTTTTAATTAGGTTAAAATTAAGAGAATTGCTTAAATTAAAATTACACTTTAAAACTGTAAAACTAATGTAAACAGAGTCCAAATACACAGTAAACAGTCTTCCATCATAATTACTTTAGGCGTTCTATTTCCTCAGAAGAGCCTCGCCCAAGAAAATCGGTTGGTATCCGGTTATCTGTTGAATTCATTATACCTGTTACGTGTTATTTAATTTCAGATGGCGTCAAAGTATACTTCTGCGCGCGTAAATGTAATGAATGTAATCTCCAAATATAACAAGAATTGTATGTTAGATTCATATATATGTAAATTGAATACTTTTTATACAAAATTAACGTTGTTTGAATTAATTTAAATAATTACATCAGTGATATATATATATATATACGAAACTAAATATTAGCAATTATTTTAAATAAATTAAAGACAATATAAGGTTTTATATTTGTTTTCAAATTTTTATTTGATTTATAATTGGCATTTAGATGAATTAACTATGTAAATAACTGGTTCATATTGTTTAATTTGAACGCTATTAAATAATTCTTTACAATTAATCGTTTTACTTTAAGACACGAATGTCTTAATTAAGACATTATGATTTCTATTCTAAACATTCATTGAATTAATATTAAAATAAGAATCTTAAGTTAAGATATCAGCGTCTTAAATTGAGACCAGAAATGACTTAATTAAGACGTTATGGTTGCTGTTCTAAAATTTCATTGACTTAATATTAAAATAAGAATCTTAATTTAAGATATTAGCGTCTTAAATAAAGACTAACGATGTCTTAATTTCACACGCAAGTGTCTTAATTAATAAATTTTTGCTTTAAACTATTATTCATAATATTTATCATTGCGATGTAATCCACTGATACATTTATTATCTCGGACAATGTTTTATTTTCCATGCAGCTATATTTGAATTATTAATCTAAATACTGTGTAGCTGATGCAGCTATAATTTCTGTTTCTTTTTAATAGCAATTAATAACCATATCCATATGGCTGCCATGTCCACATTTTTTTTCCGTGTATCATTATTATTCAACATAAATCATAATTCTATAACGTCTTACATAAATTGATATATGTACGCCTTGTTATTCAAAATAAATACATTTTTGTTCAATGTCATCCACATAATATGTTATATACAATCATTTTTATTTGTTTTTGAAGTATATCTTACTTTTGATATATAATATATAGTACATTGCTGAATATATTTTTTCTTCGTGTAACAGTTTATAGTTTAAATATTATCTTTTTGTTTCTGATTCGGGCTCACACAACTGATGAACAAAATTATCCAAACAAACTTACGACCGCGGTGACGGTGTAATTGCACACCATCAGGGGCACGCGATACTAATATACGCACTGGGAATAAAAAACTACTGATTCAGTATGATAAACTAATACTGGCAGCATAAAACTGTTCCAGTATTACAGTTACCACTGATTCAGCGGTAAAATTCGAATTTAATACGCAACTACCTTCAAGACAGTGTTCTGTATTCGGAAATTTTCT
>JABFQC010000891.1:0-22533 GCA_022817085.1 Psilanteris sp. ZL-2020
CACTAAAATCATCCAAATCACTGTTAAAAAAAAGTGTCTTAGATGTCACGATTTTAAGACACAAAGTGACTTATTTAAGTCACGAGCTGTCTTAATATATAATATTGTCCATTAGATTAAGACACCTAGGCGTATTAATTAAGTCGCTTTGTGTCTTAAATAAGACACGTGTATTATATATTTTTTAGCAGTGATATTACAATGGAAATATTTCGAATTTTTAAATTTAGTATGCCTTATTTGACATAAACAAATACCTTTGTTTCATAATTTATATCAGGAATATCGTGAAGTTTTCTTCTCCAACTTGGAGTGCGAGGTGTTGTTTTCAGAACTAAAGTCCCCTTCACTGGTTTACCGTAACTATACCTATTAAACAAAAATCATTCACATCAAAGTAAAGATATAACGCGTTTCATATTATAATTGAATGGATAACAAAAATTACTTGGCGCAAATTTTCCAAGTAACAGTGGCTGCGTCAGCCAAAATATACGGAGGTGCGTTAATAGTGACTTGGAATCGGGGTAGAACATATTTCTTTACTTCAAAGGCTGTTGGGTGGATAACCTGATGAGCTTTCTCAACTTTAATTTTCCATGCTCCCTATAATAAAATCAATTTGTTACCCTTTATATATCGTTTATCCTTTTTAAATCATATAATAACTCAATTTATTATTATCATAACTCAATCTTTAAACCATTAACCTCGAGTACAATCAAGTAAATAATAATAAAATATTTCTTTAGGTTATTAAATTAAATCTAATTAAAAACGAAAAATTTGTCAAGATCGAGTTTACAGGAATGGCTTCCTGGTCCAAGACAAAAGTTAATTGGGTCATTCCCGTTTCTGTGGTGATATTGGTCCACTGCGCCACTCTAACTTCCGATGGATTTTCTATCCATATCCTCGGTATCTAAGAAATGATGTTAAATAAATAACCATTAATTCTATTGAATGCGTTATAAACGTTAATCAATATTTTAACAATCAAAACAAAATTGAATTGAAACATATATAATAGCGTTGTTACTAACTGCTTTAGTCCACGGTTTCAGGTCATGTTTTAACATTAAGATTCTGATATGAACATCCTGGCCTGGCTTATAAACCGGCTTGTCCGTTTCCACGAACGTCAATATCGAATCATTTTCAATTAAAATCTCTTTTTCCGCATTCACCACATAATCCGGATGCTTATCGAAATTCATCGTAAACTTTAATTTGCCAACGCTGTGCTTGGTAAATGGAACGTTCAATTCCAAACAAGAATCTGCGCCTAAAAAAAAGTCTCATTGAAACTTGTTATCGTTATTAATATTTTACTTTTTTTTTCATATTCCACCAAAAAGTATGTTATTTTTCGTCTCTTGATTTATACCACGACAATCGTTATACCGGTTAAAATATTGCAAATAATCAGTTAAAGAAATCGTAATCATAGGATTACCGTCTGTTATCAAAATAAACGGTCTTTGGATTTATCGGTACGTAACTTTTGAAAAGGATTAAGACGAAATCGTAACCAAAATTAAATCGCCTCCGCGTCCAATAAATATTTCACGATTAATTAATAATCGACACCAAACAACCAATCCGTCCTTGTTTGTTTGAACGATCGTTGAAAATCATTCAACTTAATTGATACAATTAACCCACCCCACCGATAAACCATAATATTAACATTAAATTAAACGAAACTTAAACATTTCGATTACAAACTGGAACCCCCCCGGTTAATATTCAACTTGTCATTCGAACAAAACGTTATATTCAACGGTAAAAAAAAGACTTCAATAATGGTACAATCAGTAGCCACATGTACGCTTAAATACGTCAACAGCTGCTAGTCAGTAAACTGTAGCATTAATGTGTCACTGGTCCCGGCGACAAAGCTCCCGTCACGTACAATAATTTATCAACCATTCCAAGTTATAATTGTCAAAAAGCCGCGCTGTTTTGTCTCGTTTACGTGCCAAAAGCGCGATGGTAATAACGCTGTAAAAACGACTGGTCTATTTTGTTATTTTGTGTAGGGTCCGTTATTGTGTTTAGCGTATTTCCCATGTAGAGACGATGAGGTATTTCCTCTCAAGGCAGGGTACTGTTCAATTCGTCTCCCTCGCAGGAAGCGACGACAATTTCAATTTACGTTTTGTTTAAATGGAGCCTACGACTGATGCATTAAACTTGCGCTCGGTATCAACGTTGGCAGATTATACAATTAAATTCTTATATACAAGGACATTTTATAACGTCAACATTGCGCCGGCGCGCAAGTTTCGCTTCGCGTTCGTCTCTACGCGCTCGAACGAAAGGTGAAAATTCGAAAACGTTTTGTTCCTTTTCGACTCGATTACTAGCCGATCCGATCGCCGGTCAAAACTCGTCCAAATGCTGCCCGCATTCTTTCTTTCCTCTATACGTCTTATATATATATATATATATATATATATATATATATACACGCGTATATATTTTTTCTCGCGTCGGATCTTATCTGCCGACGGTCGAAAGAGCAGAACGTCTTCGGATCAAAAATCTAGATTCTGTTCGCGTTATTACAGTTAACGACGTGCATTTCATTGCCCCCCTCCCCACCCACTTCTGTTCATCGCGCTCATTTGCAATGATGTGGTTAGCGTATTCGTTTTGCTTCGCGAGAACATAACTTTGCGATTAAATGACCGCTATTTTGTTGCGAACGGCGGTTCGAGCATTCTCAAACGCAGATCTAGTTTAATCGACACTTGCCATTGGACAGCATCGACTTGGAGAGTATATTAGCGTCGGTGCGGGCCAGAATTTCTTCGTTAGCGTCGTCCGAGCCTGACGCCGATACTCGCAACTCCAGCACCACGTGTACCGGCGGTTCCACATTGTGCAAAGAAAAACATCCTTTTTCGTAGCTGCCGGCGAGGAATCGTTTCGGCGCCGTGAATATGTAGCCCCTGCAAAGATGAGGTGTTAAGCGGCGTAATGATGAAAAGCGCACGATAACGTGAAAAGTGTCGATATCTCGTCTCGAACGGTTGCATTATGCAACCGCGTGAAATTAAATATGCCGATTCGCGAATATGGGCCTTCGATTATGTTAATACGTAGATTGTAACGTATTATTTTTGTTAGACTCGTACGAATGGCGTTTCATTAATAGCGATAACGAAATTTGATTGCGAACGCGGGCGTACTATTATCGAAAAATTGAACCGACAAATGGAAAAATTTGTGTAATAAATTTCGAGACGATCGAAAAGAATTCGCGAGTAATTGAAAACAAATGCAACAACGCTCGTACACCGAGCGTCGCAATACACACACGCACACATATAAATATACATCGTAATACGTATGACGTGTAATTAAAAAAGAAAAAATTTCAAAATCGTTTAATTAGTCGATAAAGGTAGTCGTCATTGCGTTAAGTAAAAAATCGAAAAGAAGAAACTCCCGAAAATGACGGCTTCGATTGAAGTAAAATGTTTGATATGAATTATACTCCTCGAGTGAATTGTTGATATTGAACTAACAATGTTATGCAGCGAATTCAGGCGACGCGTGCCTTATGGTCCATTAACAAAATAATAATATATATTCGGCGACATAAAAACCTTGTCAAAGTCGTAACGTTGGCCGCGCAGCGGCAGAAGAACGCCGTAAGGCAAATCAGAGCGAACGTTATCTTCATGGTAATACGAGCTTCGCCGTGAATTATTGGTGTAAAAATATTTTTCGTAGACACACTGACGAGTTGTGCTTCAAGTCACAAACATGTTCCAGATTGCAAGCGGTGTTCAGAAGTCGCGACAAAAGGAGCCGGTCGACGACGGTTTAGTGCTCACGAGGAAGATCACTGACGTACTGCAGCATGCTGAATGGATGTTATACATTTGTATACTTATTCATAGATCCGCGTATAATTAACCCTACACACGTGTTTACGCTGATGGAAGAGGGATTCGAATGCTTGATCGATGTTACTATGTAAACAGTCGACGCGGATTAAAAATCGCGATTTTTCGAAAATTCAAGTCTGCGCGTTTCCCATTACGCTTCGCGTTTTTTCCAACGTCCGCGATAATCAAATTTCCTCGTTGCGTACACGTTTCTACCGAAGCATAAAAAATGATCCTTTCAACAGCCGAATCAACTCTTATCGTTTAACGAATATTCTCGTTCGTATAAATTTAGTGCTCGGATTTGTTGCTCGATTTTCTATTTTCTTTCTGTAACAGGGATGCGTCGGTGACGAAAAACGTGAATAAATTATTAATCATTTTTAGCTCCCGATCAATACCCTCGTACTTCTTGTTACTTATTCGGTCATCGTGTCTTCCAGAAATAGTTCTATTTTCGACTATTTAACAAGTTTACGCTGGCGTCTGCGGAAGGTACGCTTTTTATATTTTTGGAAGCCAGACGTTTCAAATATTTAAAGCGCAGATCGTGCGCAATTGTCGAAACAGTAAGATTAATCAAAATTGTTTCAAAATTGTTCTGGGTAGAGCACACAATAAAATACGTTACGTAATAAATAAACTGTGCAACTATCATTTGCGATTAGATGTATACTTTTTGTTTCGAATAATTATAATTCTGAAATCTGCGTTGAAAGCAGATATAAAGCTTTTGTTCTCGCGTTTTATATTTATATATCTTACAGAAGTAGTATATCTTAGCATTAAATGACTTGATACATTTTGGCTATTAGCGTTAAAAAATGTAACAAAAGTTGAATCAAACCTTTGTTTCGTATTTAAATATTATAACTAGTTGTGAAATATGTATAAACAGAATTAAATATTATCATTGCTGTCATCAATTTTTATTGTCAAGGTTATTGTTAAATAAATTTGATAATAAATATATAAATATATATTTATATATATAAATTGCAATATATAACTTTACTACATACTATGACCATAATATAATACAATCGTTTACACAAAATTACAAATTACTTTTATCTGTTTCTTGGCAAATAGATTTTAAACTTTTATCGTTAAAACACATGATTAGGAAATACAAAATAGGAAATTCAAGAAAGAAATTGATTATCATTTTCTCGATAATATGTTTCCTTTTAATTTTATATTTTAAAGGGAATTCGGTATGGACAATAATTGACAATTGTATTCATATATTTGTTTATACGTGTAAAACACATTTTATTTTCTACAATTAAATAATAATTATTACTTATAAAAAATACATAATACGCATCTAATTTCATTTAAAGAAGTATGAATAAATATCTGAATTATCAGCAATGTTCATATATAAGTAAAATAACATGTCAAACGCAAAACACAGTTGTAGTGTTTATCTTTCTATCAACATTTTATATATGCTTACGTATATATATTTTACGTTGGGTCTCTCCCAAGACTCTAACTTATCATGGTTACATTGAATTTTCCTGTATCGTGCAATTATGTTTATAAGCATTTGACAAACTACAAAATTTTAATTATTTATATAAACTTCTTATAATTTCCGTTTGATCAAAAATTTTATTTATTACTATTAAACATTACCACAGCTTTAAACTTAAATTACAATAAGAAAAATTTTAAACTCTGCGTATGCTTAATTACACAATTTACCAAGTTATTATTATTATACTTTTACGTGTATTATCGACTGGCGATCAATTAAGTTAGCACTTTATCGACATTTGTAAACACACATTATCCGTAAATTTTGACAAGTGAAGGAAGATAGAAAATACGAAATAAAAAAGGATGATAATTTATGATGTCGTCAACGACTTCGTGAAATAGTGTCAAAATGAATTCGTATTTCGTAGTTATAATAAAAGAATTATTTTTATAGCAAATATTAATTCTGATTAACACTTATATCTCGTAGTGAAATAAAACTACTGTTTGCTTTGCTTTGCGCTTTAGTTACGTGGTATTAGTTGCAATGCATAAAGAATGTATTGCATTTAGTAGCTTGTTAAAAGGTTATGTTTTTAGAAAGTCACAATGAAAACAAATATACTTTGAAACATTTAAATATCAAACGTATATGACATAATGTAAAAATAATCATCGGATTAAATTATTTTTGGTAAGATAAGTTTAATATATACTCAGTGAATTATTTATGAATTTATTCAAGATTATTTAATAATTAATTTGGAAATAGAAATTAATAAAATAAAAAGCCATATTACTGTCATGCTTAATATTTACAAGCTAACACTATTGTTTCATTATATATATATTAGTTTATATATATATTTAATATATTTAAATCTAATAAGTTTTAATAATAATAATTGTTTAAAGAAAAATGTATATAATTATACTTTTGATATACTTAAATAAAATAACAATTTAAGCAAACCATATTATTATTCAACATTAGCTTCTTAATAATATAATTTAATTTTGTTGTAATTTTTTATTCATTTTTATTAATTTGTTACAAATTAGAATATTGTAAAATAATAAATATATTTGAAATAAAATTACTTTTATCTCTTAAAATAAAAATATTATAGTCAACTATATAATCACAATGTATTTATTAAACTAAAAATAATGTTTTATTTTAGAATTATAAACAAATAGAACCATGTCATTTTTACGGGGTTCCACCAATTACGTTTGGTGTACAACTAGTGTATTAGGTAAAGGAGCTACTGGAGCTGTTTATCAAGGAGTAAATAAGACCAATGGAGAACCAGTCGCAGTCAAAACTTTTAATCAATTAAGTCATCTCCGACCACAAGATGTGCAAATGAGAGAATTTGAAATGTTGAAAAAAGTCAAGCATGAAAATATAGTTAAATTATTAGCAATTGAAGAGGAACAAGATAGTCGAGGAAAAGTCATTGTTATGGAACTTTGTACAGGAGGAAGTCTTTTTAATATTTTAGATGATCCAGAAAACACTTATGGATTGGCTGAAAAAGAGTTTTTATTAGTGTTGGAACATCTTTCCGCGGGGATGAAGCACTTGCGAGATAATAATTTAGTACATAGAGATCTAAAGCCTGGAAATATAATGAAATTTATTGCAGATGATGGAACAACAATTTATAAGCTGACAGATTTTGGAGCAGCTAGAGAATTACAAGAAGATCAGCAATTTGTATCTTTATATGGCACTGAGGAATATCTTCATCCAGATATGTATGAAAGAGCTGTTCTCAGAAAACTTGCTGGCAAAACATTTGGAGCAACTGTTGATTTATGGTCAATTGGTAATTATAATATATACTGTGTACATTTAACATTATTAGTATTATTATACTTTATCCGCGAAATAATAAAATTGCTTAAATAAAATTTATTTAATTTTATCAGAATTTTACACATAAAAATGTATACATCATTTGGGATATTTTTCAGGTGTAACTCTATATCATGTAGCAACTGGAAATCTTCCTTTTCGTCCATTTGGTGGCCGTCGTAATAAAGAGACAATGTTTTATATTACAACAAAGAAAGCATCTGGTGTAATATCTGGTACTCAAACTACTGAAAATGGACCAATTGAATGGAGTAGAGAATTGCCAACATATTGTCAGTTAAGTGTAGGTTTGAAGAAAATTGTGACACCGCTTTTAGCTGGACTTTTAGAAGTAGATCCACAAAGAATTTGGAGCTTTGACCGTTTTTTTGCAGAAGTTCAAGATACTCTTTGCCGAAAACCAGTTCATATTTTCAATGTACATCGTGCTAGTCTAATTAAAATTTATTTACATCCAGATGAAAAACTTGTAGCTTTCCAAGCTCATATTCATGATCAAACAGACATTCCTCCTCATGCACAGATTATTTTATATAGAGATGTTTATTTAACAAAAATAATTGAAGAGTCAACACCAGGCAAAGGTTATCCACAAACCTCAGAAGATTCTCCATTAATGCTTTTTTCTCGTGAAAATAATAACATTCTGATCCCCTCTGAAATGGAATTGCCAAAATTCCCAACATTTGCAATTTTAGTTTCAGTAGAAAATGATGCCAGTCAAGCTAAAGTTGCGTGTTCTGTTGGCCACGCATGTAAAAGAAGAGTAGATAAAATTGCAAAATGTAGTAAATTATCACAAGACGCAGTTGAGGTTTTTACAGGATTACTAACAACAGAACTAAATTATGTACTAGAAAAAAGTCAAAGATTAAAACAAGTCACAAAAACTGTCGAAGATTACGTCATTGCAATAGATGCAGGAGATAATTTAATCAAGCAAGTCCTTAAGAAATTTAGTAGCCCAATAGGATATGATGGAAAAAGTTGGAAAAAAGAACTTGAAGTTAAGAGCAAAGAATTATTAGTTGAACTCGCACCAGCAGTGGCACAACTTCATCAACGGTCAGTAAATTAATAATGATCATAAACTTCATTAATTTTTAAAACTTAATATAATATAATATATTATATTATATTATATTATTAATATATAATATAATGTTCCTGTATTATATATATATATACATACAATTTTTTAAATGTTAGTATACCATAATCGGTAATCCATAAAATCTACAAGTCATTAGAATTATAAAATACTAAACATACATTTTCTCATTAAATTGAACACATTTTAAAATATTTACTTAAATTTAATCAAATTAAATTGTAATATTACTGATGAATAGAGAATAAAACTTTTAATAATAAACTTTGCCTATATCTTCTGCATGAGATAGATTTATCCTTGAAACTTATGTAACTACTTTATATATAAGACTAAATATCTGAACCTTGATTATATGACAATATAAGGTGTGTTTTTTTCTTTTGATAATTTTATAATGTATACGAACAAATATAATTCTTTATTAGTTTCTAATATATAATTTGTAAAGAGTTCAAAAAATATTAACAAACAAATCAGTGTGTTTATATTTATATCTTCAACGTTAAATAATTTCATATTATTAATATTAATCCATTTCCTTTATAATTTTCATAAATTATAATTCAAAGAAATTATGAAAATATATACCATTTAAATTTAATAATAACGAATAACTATAAATAAATTTCAGATATATTAAAGAAGGAAATTTAAAAGCCGAATGGGACAGTACTACCCGTGGATTGTGGTGTCCATATGTCACAAGAGCATCCCAACGGGCATCAACTTTAGTTGACAGATTAAGGGATGGATGGCAGCATTTATTACGAGACAGAGCCACTCGTAGTTTAACTTATAACGACGAACAGTTTCACGTTTTAGAAAGAATTAAAGTAATTTTTCACTAATACCTTGTTAATATATATATTAATAAATATATACATAACTTAATAATTCAATTCATTAAATTTAATATTTATAATTTTAAATATTTAATAACATAACTTACTGTTATATTTACATTTAAATTCCAGTTTTTTTGCACTAAACTTATTTTCATGTAAAGTTATTTAAAAACATGTTCTGTAATTTATTTATAAAAAGTTTATCTCTTAATTATTTCAAATTACTATTAATAAATTATGTAATATTAAAGCATAATACCAATTTTCAAATAAATAAATTATTTTCAATTATTTATATTCATTCAAATAAGTTATGAAAAAAAAAACATTAAAAACATAATTCATTCAAATCTTTTGAAGTTTTGTAATTTAAATTTTAGGTGACTGAAACTGGTAGACGAATGAAATCACTTGTAGAAGTAGAATGTATTCCAGCAATATCTCAGCGGTGCGAATGTTTAGGCGACTGGTATAAAATAGCTCAAACTGTATTTTTGCAAACTCAAATACTCAACAAGGATATCGATACTTATGAACACGCGCTAGAATCATTTTATTATCGAATGTCACAAGAAAATAAGGAACGTCAAGAAAACTTTTTACATGTGATCGAACGATTGCAAGGAAAAACAAAGGCAGCAACAAAATCAGAAGTATCTGATAATAATACAACTATTAAGATTTATGATATTTTTCAACAAATAACTGAAATACGATCACGCGCGGATAAAAATTCAATACTTATACGTAGACTTGAACAACTTTGTGAAGATTCTGATTCTAATGGTGATAATACAGAAATTGATAATTTGTAGTGTAATATTTAGTATTATCAATATTATTCAAATTTGTAAAAAATGTTAAACAAAATTAGTATATAAATTATTAAATATTTTAATTTTTTAAGAATATGAACATGATAATGATATGTATTTATTTCTAAATATTAAAGAAAGATTTTCAATCATAATAAGATTTATTTTCTTATATACATACATATTTTAAATCTATATACATATATTTTAAAATCAAAATTATTAATTATTATCACTCTACACAAAAAATAAAAGCCAACTATTCATAATATTGGTAAAAACTTATAAACTCTATACAATTTCATTTTATAAAATTATCACTTAAAAATTATTAAAATATATATTATATATATATATATATATATATATTACTTTTATATTTAATTTTTCATTTTATTGCAAAATGCTTTATTACGGAATGCATTATTACAATTATTATTTAAATTATACATTTAAAATTGAAAAATATTTGTTTTATTTTATATAATTAAATTTATTGTAAAAAATGATCGAATTGGCAGGTTTGAAAACATTAACACTCAAAATTGATTTTTATAACAAAATATAGTTATTAAAGCAATATTGTTCTTTTAAAAAAATAAAAATTAATACATAAAAAGTTTTTTATTAATAAAAATAAATTTACTTGTCTACAAAAATAGACTATTACATGATCAAATTATATGTAAATATAATACAAAAATATATAAATAAATACTAGAACCACATTCTAGGAACAAAGTAAATTAATTCAAACAATTTATATAATATATATATTTATACATGTATTAAATTAATTCCTTTCAATATTTCTATTATATAATTATACAAATCCATATATAATTAATAATAATAATAGAAATATTGGATTAATTTTTTTTTATTTTGTTTTATATTATTCAATTTAATAAAATTAATAACAATTGAAAGTTATTAAGCTGTAATTTGTTAATCACTGTCTCCAAACCTGTTTATAATATAATCATAAGAAAATTGTTTAAATATCTACATGACTCGAATCTTTATCAATGATTAATGTCATTCTTTGCCTTTTTTTTTGTTCTTTGTGTTTTTCTTGCACTTTTATAAAATAAGATAATAATTTTTTAAAGTCTATGTGCTTATTTACATGTTTTGAAGAATTTGAATTAGAAGCTGGATTCATATTTGGTGGGATGGCAGTTAAACGTCGATGTAATGTTGAAAATGCTTCACTTTGAGGTAGAATCATTAATAAACCATAAAGCGTTCTCACTAATGATTCATTTCTCTCACGTTCTAATAATTCTAATCGTAAATCTGTAAATTAATATTAAAACTTATGAATTGTAATATTACAAATATATATATATATATATTTTTAAATCGAAATATTATGTTGTCTCACATGTAAAAATTGGCGATTCTAAAAGTTGAATAAGTTTATCAATTTCAATCAGTAATTCAACTGTAACTTCAATTTCTCCACTAAAATAAAAAATTAAAATAACATACATTTTTATACTTCAACTTAATATTACTTATTTTAATATTCATAATTTATAGAAATAGATATTTACAATACTTTTACAATATCACAGGCATGTGAATAATTCTGAGATAATAAACATAGAGATAAAGTTGCCACTGGATTATGACTCCATGATAAATGCAAACACTCAAAAAGTTTACAACTTTCCTAAAACAATAAGTTTATATATTTTATATATGAAGACTTTATATATTTGTATACAATAAAAATATATATTTAATTGTTATCACTTATTAAATATAAATAATAAACTAATTACGAATAGAAAAGTAGTTGTTGATAACATAAATTGACATAAAATTAAATGTATTTAAACTAATAAGTGTAATGTAACTTTCTTATTATTATATTTATCCTTTTTTTAAATATTAATATGGATTGAATAATTTTTATTTTCTCAGTTCTGTATATAATATATAATTTTATAAAAAAATCTTACTTCAGAGTGCAGATTCTTCAATTCTGTCCTCAATTCGAATAATTCTGAGCTAGTTAATAAAATTACATTTAATGTTTGTACCATAATACCAGCAAATCGAAAATTTTGTTCTTCCATCAAAATTTCAGCTAGAATTTTATAAATATTTTTTGCGCTGAGCAGAGCGCAAAGTTCCCGAATTATAAAAGCACCTCTTTCTTCCAATAGATGCCTATCTGTTGAGAAGAGCCTAAGCAAGTTAATGATGAATTTTGTGAAATATTTATTTTGCGTACTAGAATTTGAATTCTTTTGTAAGGATCCTGGTACTTTAGAACTAACTATTTCAGATATAACGACAAGATTTTGTTGTACCACCTCATCAGAGGTATCACTTAATGTACGCATTAACACTGGGAAAAGATCGTCAATATGGTTGAACATTTTGTCTGATATATGTGTAAATAAATAATACACCCACTTAAATACTGCTACTTTTGTAGGTACAGATGTATGAGTTAAATGTTTAGTCAGCACTTCCACTATACTTGGAAGATCTAATTTTTCAGCGAGTAATTTTGATTTACCTATAAATAATATAATTACTAATAAATAATTATTTTTAACCACCATTTGTATTATATATTAGATAGTTCCTTCAAATAATAAATATAAATAATTTTACTGTCTACTACACTAAAAAATCATATTAATATTTATATTATATTTTTTTCTTTTTTTTTCCAATTTGTTGTTAAAAAAATTAATCTTATTGCTAATATAAATGATCATTTATTTATAATTACAATTTATTATATTTTTAGATATGATAGATTTTCTTATTATTATTATAGATAAAAATTCTTAAATTGATCTATAAGAATCTAATCAGAAACATAAAAATTAAATTACATTTTTATTAAAATATTTTCTTTGATAGATGAGAACTAAAAATTATCAATATTACAACCTAATGTCTTATTATCATTCATTATTCATCATTTATTAAGTTATTATATTTATTAGTTTAATCAATTATAATACCTTCTTCATTAATTTCATTGGAATTGTCTACTTCCGTAATAAGATTCATTAAATTGTTATTAACTTTGGTTGCATTGTCTTTAATTACTTTCCGAGCATCACCATCATATGATAAGCATGGAAGCACTGCAGTAAAAATGCCAGATACATATGGTAGCATCATAGGTCCTGACAACTGTACAAATTCACGAATCCAAATAATAGCAGTTTGTTGAAGAAGGTCATCAGTACTTTGAGCATGAATTATAAGAATATTAATCATAGCTGGAAAATCCACTCTACTTGGGTTAGATTTTATACTCCGTAAAAATTCACCCAACACTGTATCAGTAGCCTTTTTTATTTCAGGCGAGGAATCTTCCAAGATACGAAATAAACCATCTAAAATTTCTGGTAATACAACAATAAAGTCCATATCTGGTACAGCGTCAAGAACAGAAACCCATGATATAACAAATTGTCTTCCAAATGGATGTTTTGTGTAAATTCTCTCTCTCAATAGTGGCATGAATCCTACTAAATCAAACATACCACTCTCTGTAACTATATCCTAAAAATTAAAAATCTAATTAAAGAAAATAATATTTTATAATGTTAGAAATATTTATTTTTATTTTAGAAATATTAAGCAAATGATTAAATTTGTAATATTTTTAGAACATAATCTAATATATATAATAAAGTAAAATAATAATTTTTCTAATTTATAAGTGATGAGTTATAAATATTGAATGTTTCTATAAAATATGTAAATTTTATATTTTTTCTAAAATAATGCTAATCATATAAATAGTTAACTTCAGTATTATATACAGTTTTATCTGTCAAAATATATACAAAATATGTTTGTATTAATATTACAAACTTTTTAAATTAAGCTATTATTGTTGATATATTTTTTATCTAAAGTAAAACATTTATTTTTAATTTTATTCATTTCAAAGTATAATGTGTGTGTAATATTAGACAATAAAAATTTAATCTTACCTTCATAAGCCTATCTAGTAACTCTGTTGCATTTTTTATATTTTGTTCAGAATCACAAGCCAACTTACTTAAAGCGCCAAAAATATCTGAAAAGTGAGGTAATACAGCACCTCTAGCCACTTTAACTACATTGTATAAACTTTCGCAGGCATAATAACGGACTCTAAGATCCTGATCACAAAAACAAGCTAAGATAGGATGAATAAGATCTTCCGTATATTGACTAGTATCTTTGCCTAAACCAACAGCAATCGCTGCCAATCCAATGAGACCACCTTTTCTTGAATGGGGATTATGAGAAGTTGCAAAATCTTGACTTAAAATTTTAAGTAATTTTTTTATAAGTTCGGTATTATTACGAGCAGCAAATTCTTTGACCATTCTAAAAAGTATTATTAAATGTAATTTATTTGAAAAACATATAATTATAAATAACTTAATACATTATTAGATAATTTTAAACCAGGAATAATAACAATGAGCTAAATTGACTTTAATAAATTTCATGAGCTTAGTGTAGCACAATGTTTTATCAATATAAATATAATTTTATCATAATTTAACTTTGGTTCAATTAAATTTAACATTTTAAATGTAGATATATTATTAAATCATTTAATAAAGACAAATAAAAATTAAAAACTAAAATTTAAAACTTATATAATATACAAAATGAAGGATATTAATTATATATAATTTAGAATTTGCGTTTATAAAATTTCATGTGAAAGTATAAAAATTAGTAGAATATTAAATAAATTATTTAAAAATTTTAATTGAAAAATAAATAATTAATATAAATGATAAAATTTCTTACATGCTAATATAAATATATTTTTAAAAATATGTCTAAAAGTATGTATAAAATCTGGGAATAATTGCTCTAAATTTATTTTAATAAACATAATCGTCTTAGATGTGGCGTTTAAAATGTAAGCATATATACATAATTAAAACACAGACAATAATACTGTGTAACCTTACTTTTCAATCTCCACAGCTGCAGCTTTACGTTTTTCATAAAATTTATCATTTAACGAACGTACACATGCTGAACTCAATGGAGCATAATCTCGTTCTGACATCATTTTTATTTTTCAATTATTGAGTTTGAAAATTTAAAAATTGTATTATTTAAGTTATATATATTTCACGAAACTTATACCTATATAGGCACTATTTGACAGAAATCATATTGTTATCAAAAAGAATACCCGCTTGATAAAACAGACTGTATACGGTATATGACTAATTGACTACGTATATTTTCCCTATTCTTTATAATAGAGACTAGAGAGTAGAGAGGGCCGATGTCAATCCCGACTTTACCGACTTTACAAATTCCATTTCCACGATCCACGAGACTATCATTCCCGTGAGGCCTGAGGCCCATGATGGCCTATATTGCGGATGCACGCATTTATGAACCAGATTTGGGGTTTTTGTCTTTAGGAACGTCCATTTACGTCGTACACTTTCATAGTGTCATCACATTTTCCACAGCTGTAAATAATGACGGTTAGTATAATGCATATAAATTTACAAAAATATAATATTTAATCATATACAACTTTTAAAATAATGTAATATATTTATTTTATATTATATATGTGTGTATCTGTTGTGTTCAGTTTTATTATTTTTAGTTAAAAATTCGTTACTCACATGGTAATATTATGCATATAACCTACATGTCATATAATAACAACAGACAATATAATATGTAAAATATTTTATATATAATTTGAGCTAAAAAAAGATATTTTTAGGGCATAGAAAAAACACTCATGCAAAAGGATCCTGTTGATCCTTCTAAAAATGCTATGCGAGAAGTTCGAATTAGAAAACTATGTTTAAATATTTGTGTGGGGGAATCTGGTGATAAACTTACACGTGCAGCTAAGGTAAGTAATTATTTTGAAAATATATTATAATAAGAGTATAGTATAGCATGTTTTAATGTTACAATTAAATATTTTTATTTTGTTTTCAATTTAAAAAAATACAAATATTTGTAACTAACAAAAACATAATTTAATTGTAAACAAAATTTACAGCGTTTGTATATATATATTATTTAATTACTTTAAAAATTAAATTTAATCAACATTTAATTATTATATTATAATTATTTCAAAAGATACTAGTTTATTGAATCTATCACTATGAAATCTTCAAATCTTGAAGATTAAAATATCAAACAATTATTGAATTTTGTATTTATGTATTATATCAAAGCAAATAATCAAAAGAAATTCTCTAAAATTATAGTATATTAATGAAATATTTGCATTAATTGGATTATATTCATTTTTTAGGTATTAGAACAACTGACCGGGCAACAGCCAGTTTTTTCTAAAGCTAGATATACAGTTCGTTCTTTTGGTATTCGCCGTAATGAAAAAATTGCTGTGCATTGTACAGTGCGTGGTGCTAAAGCAGAAGAAATTTTAGAAAGAGGTTTGAAGGTATATAGTTAACAATGTATAAGTTATTTATAATTTAAAGTATATGCTATTAAATCAAATTGAAATTTAATTACAATACACAAGATAATTTTTTTAAATTAGAGTAATTAAGCTAAATAATTCATGTTAGTATCAATATATTAGATTTAATAATTTAGAACATTGTATTAATTCATCAATTAAGTTTTAATTTTACTCTAATTAAATATATAATTGTTTTGATTTCTTATTTATACAGGTACGTGAATATGAACTTTCACGTCAAAATTTCTCTGCAACAGGAAATTGTGGATTTGGTATCCAAGAACATATAGATCTTGGCATTAAATATGATCCCTCCATTGGTATCTATGGTTTAGATTTTTATGTTGTGCTTGGTAGGCCTGGTAAGTAAAATTGTTATGAATTATTTCATTTATTAAATTTTATTTTAAAATAAATAAGTGTATTTAAAATTTTATTAGTATTTATATAGTAAAAATGCAATAAACTTAAATTTTATTTTATTCAGTATTATATATTTCAAATTCATATTTACAATATATATCATTATTCATTTTTTATCCAATATAATTGTAAGTTTATAATAATGTATAAGGATGTATCAAATTCTAAATCAATTATATTTTATATTTATATTATTTTTATAATGTAATTATAAAATACTAAAATCCACATATCATATACTCAATTGTTTTAAATAAAATATATAACTTGGTTCAAGTATAAATAAAAATTAGTCTTTTAAACAATGTATGATTATGTAAATTGTAATAAGATAATTTCTTTTTATAGGATTTAATGTAGCACATAGAAGGAGGAAAACCGGAAAAGTTGGATTCCAACATCGTTTAACAAAAGACGATGCCATGAAATGGTTTCAAACAAAATATGATGGAATTATTCTTGCCGGAAAAAAATAATTATTGCAACTGTATTTATTTACATTTTTTAAAATAAAAAATAAACAAAATAAGTTGTTACATTTCTGAAAATGTTAAAAAAACCTAATTATACAAAGTGGCAGTGACATTACAGTAATATATAATTGTGATAATACTTGACAAAGTTAAAATGAGGGTTGTACAATTTTAAAAATCAAATCAAAAATATATTTGTTATTAATATTAATATATACCGTGAGTTCATATTGAAAGATGGCATAGGATGGTTGATTTCTTATCAAATTCATCAGATGTCAACGAAGATTGTCAATCAATCTCCTGTAGTGTCAACGGGAATTTAAATACTTGTCTAATGGAACAGATTTAAAGGATCGAGCAACACTTCATCGGTTAATTTAAGTCTAATATCTTAAAAATGTTTCATATATAAGTTCACTTTTTATCTTTGAGTTTTCACTTTAGTGGTTATCATGAAAAACAATATATAGAAAATTTCATTTTATAAATTCGATTTCTATATATTTATTTCTCTACATATATTCTTTTTAAATTTTAAAAAACTATTTACTGGAAAATAAAATTATAGTTTAGACAAATTTTTTTATTTTTTTATATAATATAATCACAAATCTATAGTTAAATATATGTTTTCTCTATTGTATAATATATACATGTTCATTATAGTTATTATAGATCATACATTTTACACTCTTATTTGAGACACTACACCCTACATCTTTAATTTTGCTTTTTCTTTTACTTTCTGTTTATTTTTATAACCGCATTCTACAATATATGATACATATTAAATTTAAATTAAAAAATGAGTAATTTACAATTATATACAAAACAAAAAAAAGAAAAACTATAGTATAAATCACTTTATATACTATATTTATATAGTATATAAAGTTGATTTTTTTAATTTGCTTATTAATACCAAAGAATATTTTATTCTAAACGTCCAAGTTTTATACTGCATTGTGTATTTTACTTAAAAGTTTATTCTCAAATAAATACTGAAGAATTGTTTAGTAAAAATTAAATATATATGCATGTTTCTTTTTTGTATTATTTGGCAATAGATTTCAAATAATACTGTAATTTTATTGTTGGTAAAGTAATGCCCATCTTGAATAAATTACAATTATACCGATCGAGTTGAGTTAAGTGCATACAACATACAAGTATATTCCACTGGGCAAGAATCAATGGAAGTGAGTGTTAGAAAAGAGCATTAGCTCAACATTCTCAGTTCTCACCCTTTCATGCAGTTTAACATGACGTCATAAATTTTAACTATTAAAAATTTGTAGTTCCAGTACTCTAATAAAATAAAGGTCAGTCAACAATAATTAGAGGGTGAGTAATAACATTTCTTTAATTTCCTGGTAGTATATATGCATATTTTCAGAAGCTTGTTTTATATCGGTATTTTACATAATACAAAAACAATGGGCTGAACGCGTCACTTATCCATAGAATCGTTTTCCTACGGAGATAATATATTAAATTAAACTAATTATACGTTAACCTAACGCCCACTTGTATTTCCTGCGATTATCATTATTTTTACAACAAACATAATGCTTTATTCATTCTAACCAACAAATGTTTTAACCGTTTATTAACAATATAAACCATCAGTCAATGGTTTTTATAGAGTAATTAAACTCTGGGACCAATAATTAACAACAACAACAACAACATTAACAATATAAACTAATTATGTATTTCTTTTGGAATTGAAATTTAATTAGGTTTAATTTGTTCCAAACGAAATCAGTAGTATCGGTATGAATAACTTCTTTTTTTATTAGTTTATTAAAGTATTATATTAATATATTCATAAAATGGACAGGAAACAAAAACAGAAAAAAATGTCACAAGTTAGTATGTCTCCTGGTGGCATGGAACGCAGCATCCACGAAATGTTGAAAGATGCACCTTCTTTGAATGACAGTGACAGCGCTGTTCACAGTGGTACCACACCACCCCATGTATCTAATAATCATGTGGCTGAAAGCCAAAACAGACCTGCTACAATGAACCTTCTACTTGGTAGTCCAGTATCTAATTCATGTAAGTTATTAAATTATTAATTTATTAAAATTAATAAATTGTTGTATTTTCCTGTTCAGTTAGATTATGTCATTAATACATACTGATTTATGCACTATTACAAAGTGTTCAATATTTTTCTTGTAAATTTAACTATTATTTCTTGATATTGTTTCATATATTTTTATTTATAATATTTATTATATATTTCAGAAATTTATTTATTATTATAAAAAAAAGAAAGAATATTTTTATAATAGTAATAATAATAATAAAAATAAACATAATTTTATTTATAACTTATAAAAATAATATCTAGTAATATATATTAAATTTATTAAATCAATCAAATGATATATATATTATATTATATATTATCAGTATGTTTAATTTAAATTAATTTTAAGATTTTTTAATTATTTTAAAAACTTAATATCATTAAATATTCATAACTTATCAATTTAATATTATTAGTAATTATTTCCAAAATCTGTTATATTTTATTAATATCTTATGTTATTTGTGCTAGTAGGTCATTTATATATCTTTAACTTTGTAAGTAAAATTTAAAGCTTATAAAATGTTAATAATAATAGATTTAAAAGGAAATAATCAATATATTCTTTTAAATAAAACAAACTAAGGATTAGTAGTTTTTTTGTGTATACATGTTATAATTAAGTGCGATAACACTGCAGTATTAATACATTTATTTGTTAATATTATATAACAAAATATAGTTCAAATATAAAACTACTATTATAATATTTATTTTCTTGTATAAAAGTCAAAATAATACAACCAAATTCTGTATAAACTGTCAGTTCTTTAAAAAAGATTTATTTTTTTTTCTTTTTAAAAATGTCCATTATGTAATATAATGCTGAAAATTGAAGTTTAAAATATAAATCGGAATATACACAGTTAAATTTACACTACAATATTTATAATTATGAACAAAATCATTTAATGTTAATAAAAAAATATTTTGTACTAAATTATATATACATAATATTAAAACATTTTAATATCTTGTTATAGTATCAATGTCCCCCACTTCACCACTACAGAATGGAGATTCACAAACAATGCGGTCAGCTCAAAGTAAAATTGAAAGCATTAAAAATTGGAGTATTTCAACATATAAATGTACCAAACAACTCATGTATGAAAAATTAGGGAAAACAGCCAGAACCGTTGATTCAGGTATATGATTGTTAATTATAACAATTAAGAACAATAAAATAGATTTGAATTATGAAAAAAGTAATAATATTCTTTGATAACCAACTGTAAATAATCTTTAAATCTGTTTTAAATTAATATAAAAAATTTATAATTATAAAAATAAATATAAATTTGTAATACTTTAAGACAATAAACCTTTCACATATAATTCACATGATATCCGAATTAAAATATTTTTGTTTAATCTTTGTTTGATAATTATTTTTGATATACATATATTATTTACAGAGTTAGAAGCTCAGATTGAATTATTACGAGATACACAAAAAAAGTATTGTAACATTCTTCGATTAACTCGAGCATTAGCATCACATTTTCACCATGTCGTCCAAACGCAGCATGCGCTTGGTGAAGCTTTTTCAGAATTGGCTCAAAAATCTCCTGAACTTCAAGAAGAATTCCTATATAACTCTGAGACCCAACGAAATCTCACAAAAAATGGGGAAACATTATTAGGGGCCTTAAATTTCTTTGTATCATCTGTTAATACACTTTGCAATAAAACAATCGAGGATACTTTATTAACTGTTCGACAATATGAAACAGCCAGGTAGGTCTTGCAATAGGTCCATTTAATTAAATTTGTTAACAAAATTCGTTAAGCTGTTTTACAATTATATTTCATAAAAAGTTTAGTAATAAAAAAATGGCTTTGCAATTTGTATGGGTCCATATTTTATTATTTCATTTATATTTACTATAATATTTAATAAATATTTTTAATTTTCATATTTAAGTATTTATTTATTATACACAATATTCCTAATGGAGCGAAATAATATATTCCTACAAGATGACATATGTACTTATATATATAGTACTGAGACCACTTTTATAAATTTAATATTTATTAATCTTTTTAACAAAGAAACTAGTAGTTATTATATAAATTATTTCAATGAGATATACACTTTTAAACTTTTTACAAAAGTTGAAATAAAAATTAACTTCTTATACAAAATTAAAACAATGAAATAAAATAATCAACTTATATATTTTCATTAAAGTTTTTATGTTGGCTTGTGTACACATAAATAATTTTTATATGAATTACTTTTAATTAATTTTATGTTTCCTTTTAAATAATACGTTATTTAATCTAACATAATAGCCTTCATATATTTTGAATTGTGAATTATTTAAAAATATTTTTTAAAAGTAAGTAACGAAATATTTTAAAATAACAAATAAAAATTATATTACTATTATATTGTTTCTTTTCAGAATAGAATATGATGCGTATAGAACAGATTTGGAATTGTTGGCGCAGGTTGCAAAAACTGATGGTAGCAATGTAAAACTTGAGGAAGCTCAAACAAATTATGAACAACACAAGCAAAATTTCGAAAAATTGCGATCAGATCTATCAATAAAATTAAAATTTCTTGATGAAAATAGGGTAAGGTGTATTTATTTAATAATATCTTGCAATTTTTTTTTATTTTATTTTGCTTGTCTCTATTATCATATACTCTTTAAATTTTATTTTATAATAATTTAAAACTGATTTGCAAATACATAATTATATACATAAATATATAATTTTTCAAACAGTTATTTTGAGGACAAAAAATATGGTAAACGTGTAAAATATACTCAAAATGCCTACTTAAGGTAGTACTATCGATACAGTCATGTTCAAAATTCAAAAAAGATAAAAGCTTATTTATCATGATATATAAAACGTTTAAATAATTAATTTATACTAAACTAAAACTAAAAACTATATACAAGATTTTCTTGTTTTGTATAAACAATGAATTTTAGATTAGATTATTATAACTTAAATTGGAATATATATTCTCTTATATCTAATACATAG
>JABFQC010000892.1:0-22519 GCA_022817085.1 Psilanteris sp. ZL-2020
ATTTTATGTTATGATAATGATTAATTTAATTTGTAAATTATATTGTTATGCATTTTAAACGTATTCGTTGCATTAATGATTTGTCTTTATTAAATAAAATACAAACAAATAAAAAATTTCGTTGATATCGATTGAAATAAACTTTCAAATGGATTTAGTAATTTATATTGGAATTTGTGGTTAAAACCACTAATGAAGAACTAAACTAAACTTTGAAAGAGTATTAGCTTCATAGAAAGTAACCACCCCCCTAGTAATAATTTACTAAACTTCCTTTATGGCAACTTTTAAGTAAATTAAATTCGTCATATTTTGTCTTTGCTTGATATTACAAAGTATATAAATATGCATGCACAGATAAAATTGTTTTTAATGAATTCATATTTGATTCTGAATTGTCATAAAGAAATCTAAATTTAACATTGAAATATATTCATGCGTTTTATTAAATTTATTTGATTGATTGTTTGAGTAAATTCAAGTAATTAATATTAATTAAATAAAGGAATGCTACGAACACTGAAATTGTAATATAGATAAACATTATTAATTTTATATTAGATGTAAATGTATCTAAATTAGCACAATGTCGTTTATATTTTTTATAATATAAAAATAAATCTCAAAACATACGCATGAAAAAGAAATTTGATAATCAATGTGGTTAAAATGATTTTCTAAGATCTAAAGTAGTTTAGAAGTTTCCGTGCATTAAGTGGTACTGCGCCAGCTGGAAAGCAGGTAGCTATAATTATATTATATTTATAACTTAAAACTTTAAACGCGTTTTTCTCGAAACAACGCATTTTTCAGTGCGTAGAGGCGCTCTATAGTTTAAATTTGTTTTACTATAAAGGAAATTTAATTTTTGTTCGTTGAAGTTAAAAAAGAAAAAATTGAAATATGGATATCTTTGTTTAAACAGTCACTATTTTGTTATTGGGAATGTTTTGGAAATCAAAATACGCCAAGAGACCCTACATTTAATGTAGGTCAATGATTATTTACTCATGTTGCTATTTTTGTTCGATTTTGATAAAAAATGTTTGGATTTTTTTAAAAAATATTTTTTCATTAGTACTTTTGAGGTTTTTAGCCGTACTTTGTTTCCATAGATTTTTAACATTTATTTTTTACATTTAATTTAATCTAAATTTAACATTAAAATAACCATAAAATAAGCTTTTATGGTGCAAAAATCGTCAATTTTTTTTATAATCGAATTTAGTGTATAAAGTAAGGAATATCTCATGGGAGTTTAGATAGTTTGGGTTGTGTGTGAAGAGAGGAGCAATTTCAACTAATTACCATACGCCGAACATGATGTCAATAAACTTTTTATTTGTCATATGTAAGTAGATACCCAAAGGTATAAGTAATTAATAATGTGATTTCAACTTGAACAACATTTCCATTAAAAGTTATTTCTTCTCGAATAAAGTTATTCTAGTTAACATGTTTTTTTGAAGTTATCAATTTGCATAACCACCAATTTTATATTTAAATAGAATCATTACATTTGCCCGAAAGTTCGCAAAGTGGAGTAATTTCAGTATAAAAGTACATTTACATTTACTCGGCGCTAATCTTGATTTTAATAAATTGCTGATTGAGTTTGAATTGAACTTCATTGTTCACCTAGGTAGACAGTTTATTAAGACACAATTTTTTACGACAAACAAACTCGAAGAAACAACGAATGACAAACGAATGAAATAAATGGGAATTTCTTTTTCTTTTACGTCGGAAACGTTTTCTATTCTAAATATTTTAATTCAATACCTGTATAGTTTACGTTTGTTCAAATGTCCAATTATACACGAAGAAAACATATATTTAACATTTTACTATATAATATATCAAAAGTAGGATATACTTGAAAATATTATAAAAATTACTATATCATATATTAAAAATGTTTACATAGGTTGAATAAAATATTGTTCGCATTCAAAAATTTAATACATTATATAGTAAATAGTTGGATATATGTTTTCTCCGTGTATATATAAAACATCTAATGTAACATGCTATAATTGTAAAGGAATTACGACCACACAAATAATGTTGTGCCTTACGCGTACAATGGTGAATTCGGGCAAAACGTCATAGTGATGTACCATCGATTTTAAAATAACGATAATAACAACATGAAATGTGCCGTGATATTGCACTGGTCGCATTTAGAACGGCAAATATTATTAATTTCACTTTTGGATACAAATGTGTGATTTATGAGAAGAAGTCGATGATAAACTTTTTCCATTTCTGTTTACAACTGTCAAAGTTGTACAATTATTCGGTTTATTCCGAAATCGAGTTTGAATTGTGGAGATGGGTTTTGTTCGAAATGAACTTGATTGTACTCGTCAAAATAACGCAATAAAACCAACTTATGCTTTGTTATCATGGAATTTTAAATTATTTTATGATAGCAATCAAATCAAAAGGCGTTCAGAATTTATGTACTCAGACAGGTGATTCAGATTAGATGGATGGTATTAACTTGATAAAAATTATATGACGTATTAAAGAAAGTTGGTTCAATTGTTATACAAAATTATTTACTTATTTCAATGCATATTCAATCAGCATTCATCCATTAACTAATGTCTAAAATGGTTTAATCTGACTCAAATGATTAAATCACTTGTTATCCTTTTCAAGTGAGGTAAGCAAATTTCATTTCATCCTAAATGTTAACTAAATTATAAAGTGATGAAAAGTTATTGCAAAATTCCAATATGATCATTTTAATTATTATTTTGCGATATTATTATCACTATTTTAACCAGATTTATCTTGGAGTTTGTAAAATAATTTATAAAAATTTTAATTTATTTATAATTCATTTATTTTTATTTATTTTAATTTATAAAAATAATTTACCCCGATTACAGTTTTTGTTATTAATTACAAAAAATAAGAGCGCGTGATTTTGCTTTCTAATTTAAGTTGTTCGTTTCTTACCAGGAATGGAATTAATTGTGTTATCTTGGTGTAAGTTTATTTATCATATTATAAGTTTGTAATAATAAATAATTTCGATCGACTTACCCGATGCCGCAGATTGTACGTGAGGACTAGATTGCGCGCAAAAGAATTAGCAAAAGATTGATAAAAGTCTAAAACTTCAAGAAGACGATCGCGCTTGATGGTGTGTAGATCGCAGTACGTTAAGGCGCGAACGTTGGCAGCACTCTGGCCCACCGCGGAATCCTTCCAGAAGCTGTCCCCGAAAACGTCACCTTTGCCCAAAATGGCAACCACTTCGTCATCTTGAATCACTTCCAAACTGCCGGTCACGATGAAACATAACGAGTCTATGGATTCTCCGGTGTGATAAAGCAGGTCTCCTGGCGCACTGTGCGACATCGTAAAGTGCATGGCAAGGGCTCGCAAACAACCATCAGACGCTAATCTGTAATAACATATAGTGACGTGCTTTTCAAAAGTAAGTTTATTTTCATTTTACATTAAACGTAATCAGTGATAGAAGTCTCTTTGCACACAAAAAATTCAGTAACTTAGGCGATTAAGTAAAGTGAGTAAAAATTTAAAAGTTTTTTGGTTATGCCGTCAGCTTTGAGTTGATTGAATAAAGTTGAATGGATTTTTTAAGATATATTAAAATTTTGGCATTTACTCCTGTTTGCAATGGTTTTTGCAAAAATACATTAATAGGAATATACAAAAAGAAAGTTTTGTAAATGTTTGATATAAATGAACACTTTAAATTGAAATGAATTAAGATACTCAAATTCTAGATGTGAATATTTGAATCTATAATTTGTAATGTTGTATTTTTCCACCTTATATACGTGGGTCTAGTTTAAAATAAAAAACAGACTTATCTTCAAGATATAATTAGTTATTCTTACCAATTAAGATTATTCCAAATAATTGCTTACATAAATAGGAATTTAAAAATATATTACATAGCCAAAGAAATTAAAGATGATCCTTAAAAATACCTAATATCTAATAAGAGAGAATCGTTTTAAGGAGGCCCTTTTGTAGGTCGTTAAAAAATGTTGAATACTTTTTAAAACCTACACTGAGAGAAATGGTTTATAAACGTTAAAAATCTCATTTGACTCGCTGCATCAATAATAAAACAATAAAAAAGGATTTCTTTTTAATAACAATATATTCTCCCATAAATGTAAAACGACTTAAAATAGCTCAAGATGTTAATTCTATATAATATTATCATGCAATAACAATACACACTAACATTATCACTTTATACTTTAAGAACCTCTTAAGGGCATGTTTTAGTTCTGCTGCAACGGCCTTAGTGTTTTTTATTACAACATTATAAAATTGCTGTCTTATAACTTGTAAATACTTCGTTCTAATACTTTTTTATTATACAAAAAAATCAAATAACGATAATAAAATTTAAATAAAAATTGTAAGTATTAAAAATAATTGTTCACGGAATAACACATCATTTTTTTGCACCTCGAAATCAGCTCGTGTCATCACGTTAACAATCAATTATAAATGTTAATTTATATTGCATAATGTTCTCCCAAAATGAAAAAATATCTTGAACGTATATGAAAAATCAATCGTTATTATAATTAACAAATTAATTTGTAAATATTCTCAAAAATTAAAATCAACCATATTAAGGATTAGTTTAAGCATCAACATAAGGTGAATTTAATTAATAAATAAATTTCTAACGGAAGGACGAACAATTAATAATAAAAAATGGCGCTCTTCAGCATGAACTTAACAGCAACTTGGATACGAAGGAAGACGCGAGGTTGAACCCACCGAACTAAGAGCAAAGTGCAAAGAAAGGCATTAATTAATTAACTAAAATTAGTAACAAAACCGTAAGTTTATAATCATCAAGCGCAAGTCTGCAAGTACAATATATAATGAAATTGCAATTAGAATGATTTCGAAACAAGATCGTCAAAGTAGATTCCAACTCGAATTAACAATTTATGTAATGCGCATTTCAAAACTAACGTTATTAACATCGTTACATTAAACCATTACTGAAACATCGGTCCGTTTGTTTTTCGTCGTCTCGTTTTTACAAAACGCAAGCATGTGCCAAACCTGCTTCATTTTAACGTTAATAGAAATTCCGTGAATGGGTTCGCGCGTTCAAGTTTTACAACTACGAAAGTTTTGCAACAAATTTTCGGCGCCGACGAATCGCGTTATTTGTAACTTTATAATTGTTTAAGTCCTTTATTTCGAGCCCCTTCGAATCCTTGAACGAAAAAGAATATCGCGATCGGAAGATGAAATCAAACTGAAAAATGATTGTCATGGCGTAAGAATAACGATTTATTGATTCACCCAGCGCGACGCCTTATGCGATTCACGAACGAATTCACGAAGTCTTATGTTTTCGTTTTTTCGAATTACTTTTTAATCACCAGTATGGGACGACTTGAAAACGACTGTGAAAACGGGTCCAAAAATTGGTCCAGTCGTTATTCTCTAGGGCGTAAAGTGTATGATCGTTACGGCATCGAGTCGTTAATACCTGAAGGCTGGATGTTCGTTGAAGACTTTACGATTAAGGTGTACGCATATGTCCGCTTTCATATCCTTCGGGCAGTAATTAAGAACTTTATCGGTGTCCAAACCTTTGGTCATGGCCCACGTGCTTACAACGTAGTCCATAACTCGCTCGCTCAGGGCTTTGGGTACTTCGTGAAGTTTCATAAACTCTCTTACGTTGTTCAACATATCGTGATACTTGGCTGTAGCCGATGTCATTTGCTGGATAATGGTGGTCACGTGTCCAAAAATTGTTGCATACAATAAGGCTAAAATAGGAAACACGTGGATCAGTTATAAGGATCCGATAATAAACTTGAAGTGGTTTTCGTTTCACTTGTTTATTCTATTACTGTCCCTTTTATGGGAATAAATGGGACTTTATTTGTTTAAATTAAAGGAGGGTGCAAAATTTGGCGATGAGGAGGTTGAAAAAGTGTTTAGTTGTAATCATCAAAATTTGGTAGACTATGAAACAAATTATATAGTAGAAATATGTTGGAAACAAAATTTTACAACTTTACAAATAAATGTTACAAATGTTTGTTGTAAACGTTTAGTTATCAAACGTCATTTTTATTGCTTTTTTCATATGTAGAGTAATAAAAAACAGGTTCTGTTGATGTAACAATTAAATTTAGATTATTTGAGTCAACTAAATTTTTTAGTACGTAACATAAACGATAAATGCACACTTATATATCATATATAAAAACAATTTTTACAACTTATCGTACTTAAGGGGGTTCTCTAAGTATATTGCAATGGGGTTACTGTTATTCATTACATATAATGAATATAATATATAATGCTATAATATAAAATAATAAATTACTCGCAACTTGTAAACTTTATATTATTTTTTGATAATGGAAAATTATTTTTATATAAAAAATTTTAATCCTCAAATCAAATTATTAGCGTGGTAACACAACTCGCTTATTTTGCTACTTTAAAATGAGAAAATGAATATATAATATTAATTATTATAGTTATCAAAAATATATAAAATGTGCAACATATTTGTCAAAATAGTTTAGAGAATCTATCTGAACGTTTCAAAGGCATTGATTATATATATTTACATAAAAAACATATAAGCTGCATTTGGAATTTCAATCCACTTGCGAGAAACTATGTGCGTAACTACACCGATATTGAGAGTGTTGCTCGTTAAGTGCGTCATTATAATATCAAAAACATACGGTTTTTATAATTAAAAATAAATGATGTAATAGTTAATTGTCATAATTAAATTTTCTAACTAAATAATCTAAATAACTCTTATATTGACAAAAAATAACTTTTATTTGGCGTCACGCGTTACTTATTTAAATTGACAAATTTTGTTTTCTTAATTAATTAATATAAAGGAAACGGTTTAGTTGCAACAACAAAAATTCTTTTTTCAGCGGTATGACCTGAGGGCAGAAAATAGTTCTTTACGTTACTCGCCGTTTGTGTTTAAAATGTTTGAAAATGTTTGAAGCTCGGTTTAAGTGAAACAAATTATTTTGTAGATTATAATTTTTACAATTATATTTTAAATGAAAACTAACTTACTTCGATGGAAATAACATTTATTTTGCAACGTCAAATTAAAAGCTCAATTGGTATGACGCTAACTAATCCCCTTAATTTGTTTGATCAAAGTTGAAGCCATCTTTTATTTTACGGAAAAATTTTAACTTTGATTCCTCAAATAAGGCCGTGTCCTCGAAGAATATAAAATTCCTAATTTTCTGCTTGAAATTATTGATTCATGCGACTTAAATTTAGATTCCCCTGTTACCTCATTTGAAACAAAAAATATATGAAATCCTTAGGGACTTTCGTTTAATATCCATCTCGTTGCAGTCAAATCCTAAACACTTTGACCGAGTGGCAATGAGAACAAGATTTAACAATAAACTTTTTTATTCGGAACGACACTATTAAACTATTGATCAGGACCCCGCCGGCTTCTTTCAGAACCCATCAATCCCGAACGCAATTAATTACTTTGTTCATATATTGATAACAGTTTTCAAATAGTCTTTACATTTCTAACTTAATCGCTCAATATCTATCAATAACTTTTTCCATAAAAATTGCATCAACCATCATAACCATAGGAAAAAGTCGATTTTGTTATTATTGTATTTGAAACAGAAAACTGACTTGTATACAATATGAAAGCGTGCTTTTTTCATTTTTTTTGCTTTTGACATTTACCTTATTTTACGAATCGCAAAAGCAGCGCTACATCGATGACGTTGAAGCAAATCGCAGGAAGTAAACGGAATAAACGAGGGAAATAAAAAGCGGAATAAAAAAAGGACTTTAATGTGGCTCGTACCAGCAATGATCATCATGCAGATAGTAAACATTTTCTCGTTGTCGGTTTCCGCAGCGACGTTGCCAAAGCCTACTGACGTCATGCAGGTCATGGTAAAATACAGAGCTGTGACGTAGGTCGTGCGACGCGATGGTCCAGCAACCAATTCCGGCATGGTGCTGGTGTTGGTCCACATGTAACTGTATGGTGATTGTGTTACGTTCGCTAATTTCCACAGCCAGGAGTATTGCAAACCATTATCCGCGTCAGATTTTCCAATCGAGTACCTTAGTAATGAAATCAAATTGTATATTTTAATCTATTCTCAGATTATCCTTATCAATAAAAACAAACAAAACATCACACCATGGACCTATAAATGAAGCACGTGATTTTCAAATTCAACTGGGGTTGTGGATTTGATATATTCTAAAAATGCATTCGTAAATAATTTGAACATTAATTATAATTTGTATGAACGTTGTTACGATTACTGAAGGGCATTGAAGTTCAAATTTGCGATTTGATGTAATATTGATTAGTTTATTATATTGATTATTATTATTATTATTATTTATTATGTTGATTATATTGATTAGTTACCTTCCCGAATATATCTTTAAACATTAACAAGAATTATTAAATGCGTTATTTAATTCATTAAAAAGAAGCAATTTTTGTTCGTTTAACATTAGAACGGGATATTTTGTTTTCGCGCGGTACATAAAAAATGAGTGTTATATATATATATAATGAGTGCAACATAAACATTAAAGTGCAATTCTTTGAAATTCGCAAGATATAAAATCCTTGATAGTGCGGTGAATTTTTGACTGTACATTTACATTTACTCAAATTATGTGTAGCTTCTTTCATTATACGACATAATAAATTTTATGTTGTTTTCAGGCGTGTCCTAGTTTTACATTATAATTTTCTCGGTGTAACTTTTCTCAAGTGTTAACCAGAAATTCCCATCGTCGATTGAAAAGTAGACAAATCTCACTTTTAAAATAAAGAAAACTGGACATAGATGTTGAATATTGTCCATATACCTAATATCTAACATAAACGGTGTAACAATTAATGTATACTTGCTATTGTTGAATATGAACAAAAGATAACCTTCGACGGCAACGAAAACTTTGTTTGTAAACAAAAGATCACCTTGAACGGAAACACAAGTATGTTGTTTGTAAACAAAATATCACATTCAATGAAGATATAAGAAGAATCGTGTTTGTAAACATTACGACAGTCCTGTATTTTATTAAAATCTTTCGATATACGTTTTTTCGTTGCCCGATGCAATACCCGCGCGTCGAATAATTTAACGGATTATAAATATTGCAAGCAGCCTATTTTATAATTTAATTGGCAATCGATGCGAGGCTAACGCGCTCGGCATCTGCGATTCATTAGATTGAACAAGTCAGACGGTATATTTACCAAATGCAGGCCAACCAGTGTGCCACCAGCATATAAAAGCAAAGCAGCAAGATGAGCATCGCCGCCCCATATTCCAAATATCGGTCCAATTTCCGGACCACTCTGCCAAGTCTAAGGAGCCTTACGACTTTTAACGCTGAAAATAAGCTGCCGATTCCGTCTTCATCGTGATCGAAAGCGTTGAACACATCATATGGCAGACAACTGAGCAGGTCTATGATGAACCAAGATTTTAGATAATTCATTCTGATAACCTGTTGGCAAAATTACATTTAGTTTTTTTTTTTTCACAATTTCCTTTCTTGAAATCAAAAGGGCATCACGAATACGCGTTCATTACCGCGAACGGCTCAGGAAAATACCAAACGGAAGTTATACAGACGCGAGGTGACTGCGACCCCAAACTCAGAATCGCGGTCGCAGTTTTATTACGTCAATTTTATTCGATAATTGATTCAAAGCGGAAATCATTGACCGCATTTTTACGACAAATTGTTGCAATCGCGTTGAGATACCGAGCGAATACAATGCGTATGGTCGTTACAGATCACGACAGCTGGGCCATTTTATGGTCCATAAAAAGTGCCGTTTGCGTTCGCGGCTTTTCGCTTGAGACTTGACGGTTTTTGCGTTGAGTTTTTGCGTTTTTCGTTTGCGGCGAGTGCAACGCGCGAACAGGAAAAATTGATTTGCAGTCGTGAAAATACCTTTGGATCAGATACCACTTCGCCGCCGGCGCCAACGAAGGTCGTATGAAAATTAAGCACTATATCGATAAAAAATATGACGTCCACTATGGTGTCAACGACGAGGAGAAAAACGTCTTCGCTTGTTTTGTTTTTGAAAGCTACGTTATAGGGGACCATGATAGCAGTGTAGAAAGTTAGGCACAATATTATCCAGTCCCAGATTGCTTTGAACGCGCAGTAATGCAGTAGAATGTGAGGCGGTGTTTTTGGTGCTTCTTGACGGTATTGTGGCATCACGTCTGCGTTTAACGTCATCATCTGCAAATCAACACACGCAATCGTTAGTTGATGAAGGTTTCGTTCGGCGACGACGAATTCTACGCGGAGTTTGCGTCTTGGTGAGGGTTTTCCTCACGGCGAAGGTTTAAGAAATAAAATTTGAAAATTTGATATTCAAAAAATTAAAAAAAATTAAAAATATGTTCTGTATATTCTGTTTTTATAAGTTATAATATTTTTATACACTGAAAAAAATAATCTTACAAATTTTACCAAACTAGATAATAAAGGTAAGACAAATAGGCAAAAATGTAAATAATATGATAAATTATGGTCAGAAAAATATATCAAATATTACCAAATAATTGGTAAATATATTATGATATTGTCTAATGTTTATTTACATTTTTGCTCACTTTCCCTCCTTTTATTATCTAGTTTGGTCAAATTTTTAATATTATTTTTTTCAGTGTATGAATATTAAAATGAAATAAAATAATATAAATACATATAATAAAATAACAATTTATATTTTTATAAAATAATAAATAAATGGTAATGAATAATAAATAACAATATAGAAACTTTATGTTTTAATTTTTAATAAACTATGGTAAAAGTTTTCAGTTGGATTATATTTTTTCCCGTAATTTCTGTGAAATCGTGACAAATATTGTCTTTAATCCCGCCTGATTATACGAATAGAAAACTTTGATAATTTTTTTCTTTTTCGCATAACGAAGGGCGCGAATGCACGAGTTCCGAATTCAATTTCGATTGCGAACTGAATTCGACTCTGGACGTTTGTTTAAATTTTGAAATTTATGTTATACATTCGAAATCGTGCTTTTGAAATTAACTTCTGCGGAGAACGCGAGTCTCAATTGATATGACGAAACGATCGATTTGCATTTTTGAATTTTAATTTTATCGTCAGTGCTGCTTTTGATTGTGATTACCTATAATGAATGTATAAATAATTTTTTTTTCTTTCATCTCGTCAATGCCAATGGAAGTTTTTTCTATTTTTATTATTTTTTTTATTCCCTCAATACCCAGTTATTAGTTTTCGAACATTTTTTTAGTTTGTCCTACATATGAATTGTCGTACTTTGAATAAAAATATGTATAAGCAACTGCATATGAAATTGCAGTATAAGAGATTGGTTTTGCATTATTTAATGTGCATATAAACAATTTTGAATTGTTCTTTATACGCGGCCTTGATTATGTTCGAGCAAAGAATTTTTTTAGATGAAAACTGATTTGAAATTGCACGACATTAAAATCCCGGTATTGTCTCTCTGTACGTAGTAAAAGTTAAATGAATAAAAAAATGTGTCTATTAATTTGATACTATTTAAAATATTTAAACTTATAATAATTCTTTTATTTAATTTTATTGTTATTGAATTTGTATTGTATTTTATTCGAATTTCATAGACACCTCGGATATTGTGGATGCTTCGAAATGTATGGTGAAATCTGCAGTTATGCAAAGGAGAATTTCAAATACATACGGTTACAACTTCTGTAACTCGCGAGAAGAATTGAAGTTTTCGACATTCACTTTCGTTAGATCATATTACGATACTTGCAATACAATAAAATATTGCATGGAACAGTTTCGTTCAAATTTGATTTCAATGCGAATCAAATTATATCATTCGAACATGAAAATGTGTTATTATAATATCTATTTTTTATATATATTTATTTACAGACATATTTAATAACATAGCATACTAATTATTATTGCAACACAATACGTGATTGAAATATAAATATGTAAAATCATAATTAATCAACTAATATATCTTTACTGCATAATAATTTTATATCGTAAAACATTTTAAAAATCAAATCCATTTACAATATATCATATATTATACATTCACAATTTCGTTGACCAACGTAATATACACTGAGAGAAATTTGGTAGTAAAAATTAGCATGAATAATGGTAATTGAGCATTACGACTGAAAAATGATTTTTAACATGTTTTGTGTTAAAATTTTGGATAAAATATGTTAAAAATCTTACATATAACACAAAGTGTTAAAAAATCGCACAAAAAATGTTAAAAATTAACACGAAACATGTTAAAAATTATCATTTTTTAGTCGTAATGCTCAATTACCATTATTCATGCTAATTTTTACTATCAAATTCTCTGAGTGTAGAAAAAGTACTTTGTAAATAATAAATGTAGGATATACTTGAAAATAATATAAACATTATATTTAAAAATTCAATATAATTTAGATCTATTATTATTATACATTCGTTTAAATTTATAATACATTATATAGTAATTTTTATGCTAATTTTATTTAATTTGATTGTTTTATGTTTATAAAATTTTAACTGCAGATAGATTAATTGCTTCTATATTATTTGTATTAGTGTATTCATATTTGGTTTGTTCATTTTATCTCGTTTTCCATCAAATGTCCCCATTGCATATTCGCAATCAAAAGCTTGTACAATCTCTAATAAACCATCGTAGGGTCAAATTCTTCACCATCGGGATTTCGTCCAAATCTGTTAAATAAAATCGCTCGTGACTCCGTAGCCACGAACTTCGTCGCCCACTGGAAGTCTCGTTCGCGAATCGTGTATAAAATGACGCGTCGCGAAGCACTGTTTTCGAGTGCAGTCGGCGCGGTAAAATCGATGCGAGAAGCGTTCACTTACATGACCTAGGTGGGATTGCTTTGTGGCGACCGGGATGGTTGCATCTTTGAGTGCTGGTAGATGAGAGCTGAACTGAGATACGAGGACCGATCTTGATCTGGTGACCGATCTGGCGAGTTTGGCGAATTTCGACAGGCCACCCTTGTTGTCGTCCGTTTCTATGGGCTGCTTGAGTGCGGTGATGTCGCGAAATGTCAACAGGAACAAAACCACCAGATCCCGTTCGTTTTTGATGGGCGCTATTTGTAGTAACAGCCATAGCGGGGTTTCTGTGTAAAGAGACGAGTCGCCGGTCATTAATTATTCAACGGTACGTCGGCGCTCCGAAGCGTCCGCAAATTCTAGTCTAGCCTACACATACATTCAAATAATGGAGGGATAATACAAATAGAGTTAATGTGCCAAGCCGTGTAAAGTATGCATTTCAATGTATTCAGGTGCTGGAATTCCGCGATCGCAATTGCATAGACCTTCGTCTTCAAGTGACTCTCTTTTCCAAGATAGTGTCATCTTTGCATTTTCACAATTTTTGTCTCATTTGAAAGTGGAGGGTGCATTTCTATGAGCGCACCCTCGTGAAACGCATATTCGAGATCAATTTTGGATTACCGATTACTTCAACGGAGTTTTTGATTCGGGTCAATGATCAGGTTATAAGAAATTTGGATTTTTGGTGCGAGGACTTGGTTAGATTAGATAGTATATTCTGTTGATTGCAATTTTGCAGTAAATTTGTAATAAAATTAGCTTGAAATATATTTTAGATGGTGCAAGGGGTCAGAGAAGGTGTACTAAACGTAGTTTACATAGTTACTGGAATGATCTGATCTTGGAAATGGTTGAAGGTTTGGAAATGGTTCAATTTTTATGTGTGCATGGTTCTTGGATTCTACGCATAAAAAGAGATTAAGATATATCATCTGATAGATTTGATACAAAAGAGTAGAATTTTAATTTATAATAACGTAGAATAAGTAAAAATTGAGTCAATGCAGACGATGTGGACAAATTATCAGGTATCAGTTAAAATGGGATAATGAAGTCTAATCCGGAAAATTGCATCAGATGCTGGTCGATAGTGGGGAAACAAATATAGAAAAATTTCAAACCTTTATACAGTTTCCTATATTAGGATGGTGGCATCAGGATTTTGGTCAAATTTATATCTAATGGAATGAATAAACCAAACTATGGGATATTCATTGACAAATGACCATTTCCAGTTTCAAATATCTAATCTTCATATGATTCAACCTAATGATCAAAATTGGACGATCAACAGATTACCATGATCTTAATTCAAGATTTATTTATTATGATACTAGAGTACTTAACTTGATAGCTACAAGTCACTATAATAGATACAATCTTCTAATAGGAATATCTAAATTGGGATTTCTCTGGTTCATATATCGTCGGAACGAAAAAGATAGTTAATAGCTGCAGTTATAAGGAGCAACATCTTCCTGGAATTTTGGTCGCCATTACCAAGAGACATTTTCCTAGCAGCCTTTCATTGCTTATGACTTGGGCTAAATTGTAGCAAATAGGAGAGTGGCGAATGTCACTGAATGGGATCCATCAAGACATTCAAGGAAGGAAGCGTTTTGTAAGGTCAAAGAGGTCACGACATTAAAGCACCCTCCAAGTCTTCCTAGGTTCAGTTAAATGGATAATTCCATTCAAACTGAAACAAAATAAAAACTTATTAATTTATTTATACGCAGCGTCACATTTTGTTTAATATCTTTAACTCAAATTGTTGCAAATTTATAATAATCCATCATGAAGCATTCGACCATTCATTTAATAATGGAAGACATTAGGAATCCTAACTCTAATGGATATAATTGAATTCTATTTATCAGTTTTTCAATCAACCGAGCGCCTTTCTATGATTAACATGATATTTCTAAATAATAACAACAATCGAAATATTCATGTACCACAGTTCCAAATAAAACGAAATTGTACATTTATGCGCAAGATGTCACTTTGAGAGTACTTGTTTTCACGCCAAATCCAAACACCAATATCTAAATCATGTATATTTTAATTTGTATACATGTACTATAGAACTTCGTACTGAATAAGAATATGTACATTCAGAGATGCAACTTATTTACGGTCCTGTTTGCTGATCAATAATTTCGCCGCTGATTCCGAACGAAAATTATCGTATTTTTTTTCTCTCTTTTTTTTTCACCTGAAATGCAAATAGATCAGGTTAGATATTAGCTCTCTCTGAATGTCAGTTTACTTTCTACGGTGGAAATTGTCAAATTCAAACAAATTATATAAATGAAATGACAACTATGATCAATGCAATACAAGAGTTAGTAATAATAATGGTAATAAATATAGTAATAATAATAAATAGTAATAATAAAGCTGCGTAACATATCATTATATCAAAAGAGGAAAAAAAGAGAAATTTGGAAATAGTGTGGTGAAGTGAAATTTGAATTGAAAGTTTGTAAAACAGTTCAGGCACATATAATATGTTCTATTTGTAAACAACTGCTTGTAATTAATCATACAGGATATTAACAATTACATCATCGAATTATACAAACTGGTAAACAGATGCTGTGTATTGATTTAGGTAATTAGTAGTCGACGTTGTAAGGTGCACAGATATTAGAAAGAAGGTAATAAGTGTCTAAACAATAACTAAAATATTAGTAGAAATATTAATCTATTTATTTAACTATTCTAAAGTGATGTCATTCTTGAAAAATTGATCCGTGCAATAACAACAATAAAAGTAATAAGTTCACCAATTAAACCATCCAGTTTCACTGCAAAACTAAGCATCATAGAAGTATCTTAATGTAGGACACCGAGGTCTTAACAAAATGCACAAGTGTAACTTAATCGCTTGTGGCTTAGTATAAGACACTGTTGTCTTAATATAAGATAGTTATATGACACTTATTTAAGCAATTTTGATTTTTATTCTGGAATACACATTTTTTCCCAAGGGAGAAAAGTATTTACACTTCATACTGTAGAATGTGTGTTATTTTTGAACTTTCTGTTATCCAATTCTCCATCAGGGGAAAAATTGCTTTATTTTACTCGCAGGATAAACGGAATTATTTCACGAATGACGCGTATGGTTTTATGCAATCGACTAATTAAAAGAGAGTCCATTCTATCAGGAATTTAAACATTCGAAAAGTATATTAACGCGTTTTGTTTTTGATCGTTATTTGCATCGATTACAATAATGAAAAATCATGCAACGGTATTATCGTTGTTATTAAAATTACAAATATTTTTTGTACCACGCGGTACCAAAATAATCAACTTTTGGTGCTTTCATTTTTATTGTCATCGTAAACCTTTTGCTCGGAATATTATTTAGTTTCTTATATTCGTAACACATGACAACGCAGTAGGTAACTACGAAAGTCGTTCAAACACACCGTATATAATATTTAAAGTTCACTTCTCGAACTGTCATCAACACTAACAGGTAGAAAGTGATATGTTTCAAGTGAAACACGATGTTGAGCTTTCACGGTAAAATATTCAATAAATTGAAATCGACGAGACAGATAAACATATACGTACACCCATCAGGTAACGCCAAAGTGCAAGTGAAATTAGTTTCTTTATTTTTTCTTTGTTTATTTGTTAATTTTATACAAAACAAATTTGACGCAATGGGATCTTAAATCTTATATAAGACACACAGGGACTTATTTGCGACGTCAGTTGTTTTAATAAAAGCTCTTGTGCATTGACGTCTTATTATACGATTGACGATTTTACGGTACTTGCTTTTGCAGTGCGATATGAACGAAAAACGACTTTTTCGAAATTTTAAAAAATCACGTAAAAGCGCTTCGAAATGATCCGAATGCAATTATTTTGAATTCAGCCGGAAAAAATCAACGGGCGGTTCGATCGAAAATTGTTTTTCATTCTTCCTGTAAGCAGCGATACACCAAAAAGCGTTACATAATCCGTAAGGTCAAGGCCAAGGCATCGATTAATTCCGAGCCGAAAAAGTAATGCCTTCGAACACGATTTCCGTTTAAAATGAGTTTCCAAAAAAAAAAAAAAACTTTAATCAGCTTGATCCACTTTTTGTATTGTCATTTTTAGGTTCGCGCGCGTATCGAGCGTTTACGCGCGGGCATTACACGCGTTTAACGATTTCCGATCGACCATAATGACGATATTTTTATTCTTATCGAATATGTTTGATTCAACCGAGTGTAATTCAGACAGACGAGATAACGCGACGAAAGCAAAAACGACACTTTTGAAGTATCTCGCGAACAAAACGGCAGCAAATTAAAGAAAAGTTACACTTAAATGTCTGGAAGTGCTTTCGAGCGAGTCGAGCTGAATTCTCGCTTCGGCTTTCATATTTTTGTGTGTCGCAAATAAATTTCGCTCAAAGCCGCGCGATTTACTCGTGGCAACGAACAAGCATGCGATGCTGTATTTTAAAAGTCTTATTCTTCGCAATAACTATATCACGTCGAGTTTATGATTTCTGTTGCGGAATTCGTGAATTACGACTCGAATTCGGATAATTGTCATCGAGCACGGATCTTTTGCATTGGCTAATGGGTTGTACGTTGCATGAGCGGTTGACGAATGTGCATTTTGAATTGCGCGATTGATAATTGACGACTCGCCGGTCTCCCCGTTCGTTTTAATGTGAACGGTAATCTTGTTGCTTTGCGTGACGCGGCATTCGAAACCATCAAACGTGGCTCTTAATCAAACATTTCGAACCATTTTTGACGTCTTTGTTACGTTTTAAAAGATAAAAACTTAATGAACTGAAGTTGGCTATCGAGTCGGTCATTCTGGGAGAAGTAAAATATGTAGTAAGATTTACTTGAAAACACAATAATTAAAATTACTATATAGTAACATTTAGTAATAATAAAATGTAGCAACTTTTGCTACATAATAATCTCATTTTTGATATATTATATAGCAAATTGTTAAATATATATATATTTTATATGTGTAAGATTAGCGGCATGAAGTAGCTTTGCCAATTTTAGGTCGAATCATTTTATTGGTTTTATAATTACGAGAAAACGCGTTCAAAATGGAAAGACTCGTTGTTTCCATATGCAATATTTGTCGACAAATAAATAATATTATATAAAATGCACTTACGAGTATATACTATATAAATTAGTTACATTACCACACCTAACTGCTAATTTCACTTCTCCGCAAAAAAATTGTCTTTTATTGTTTCGCCTGTAGAGTATCAGTTTTACTTTACAATAATATTGTCCTGAGGGTTTCATGTCCCGAGACGGAAATGCCAGATGTGAATTCATTTAACACGGAAAATGGTATTCTTGGTTTCTGGAAAATACTAAATTAAGTTATTCAACTCGATTGAAAAAAGTTGCTTTTGAACTCCAAAGCAAATTTTTTTGGAACCAAGTTTTTGATCGAACCAAAACCGAACAAAATTTTATTCAAGATAGTTTTCTTCTAAAATTTGGATACTTCATTCGAACCGTTTTGGCATTCTTCCGCACAAATTTGCATCGCTAAATTCGCATCGTTTCATAAACCGCGCGTCAATTCCAAATTTATAAATTCCATGGACCAACACGAACTCGGCGTTTAATTTCGTATGCATATTCGTTAATCCACAAGTATTATCCCCGTCTTACCAAACGCGATTTCCAACGCAATGAATATGCTCTCAAGCTGAAACTTATCGACGCTCTTTAGTCAACCGTCTGTGGCGAAAGGCCGGCCAATTCCGCGCAAATCCGAGGCGCGCTCTTAAACGCTTTCCCGGTCGCATTTATTCCGCGCAATTTCCAATGAAAAGTTGCCGTGCGGTTCTCGATGCATCCATCTGCCTGTTCGCGCGATACTTTTCGAAAGCATCGCTTATTTGCGCAAAAACAAACACAGACAAATATTTATTTATCAAACACGCGGATCCCGTCGAAGGCTCGCTTTTTCCAGCTTTCCTAACGCGACACTGAATAATTCCATGTATCCTTCATCTGACAATTCGTAATACAAATTTACCCATGCAAACATCGGAATGCATGATCATGTGAATGCAAACTTCCGTATGTCACGTTACTTTCTTCGAAAAAAAAATTAAAGTTACGGCGTTGAAATTAATAAATGATATATTTCATCGTGTAAACCGAATATTGTTTGTCACGAGCACTGCTACACTGAGAAAAATGAAACATGAAAAATTACTTTTTATAATACTAATTTAGTGCCATATGGTACAAATCGTCAAAATTTACTGCTTCTAACAGAAAATAATCAAGTTACTTACATAGATAATTACTGAATTATAATAATATATTACTGTTAAAAACAGTAAATTTTGGCCCCAAATTAGTATTATAAACAGTAATTTTTTATGTATTATTTTTCTCAGTGTAAAATATATGTAAAGCGTGGGTATTAATTTAAGTCATATTTTGGTCAAACACTGAACAAAATTTCACTTGTAATAAATTCAAAATCGTATTCTTGTTAGAGGTATTCCTGTCAAAGGAAAGAGCTTATATTGTCATGTATAAGAGAATTTTCTTGTAACCGTTACAGTGTAAAATGTTTGACAATAAAATGTAAACGTTACATTATAAACTTAGTATAAAATTTTAAACAACAATTTTCGGTATCTACACTGAGAAAAAAAATATAATAAAAGTTACTATTTATATAATAATTTGAGAACAAGTGTGCAAATATAGTGAATTTTATCATATAAAATAGTCGAAAATAGTAATATATTGATTAAATTTACTTTTTTTCTATTATATAAATCACTATATTTGCACACTTGTCCCCTAATTATTACATAAATAGTAAATTTTATTATATTTTTATCAGTGTATTATTATACTTCAAGCTATTGATTATAAACATGGAAAAATATAATATTATAATAAATATTTAATAAATATAATATTAGATAATATAATACTATAAAATAAAGTATAATTCCATAAGATAATAATAGTACAATTCAACAGCTTAAAATGAATTTACAGTAGGAAACAATAATAACAATCAATTTAAAAAAATATTTTACATTTTGTAATCTTTTCAATGTAATCGTTTTATATCATTTTATTCGAACCAGAGTTATAATGTAATATTTACAATAAAAACGTCAAACCTTGCGGCTACTATGTTTTTCCTGTAACGGTTACTAAAAATTTTTCTCTGTGAAGAGCTCGACTTGTGTCGTATAATAAGTGCGTCTAATATGCAGATGTTGGTGTCTTCGTTATCGGATAATACAGGTTACATTAAGACTGACAGTCTTATTGTCTTAAAATACGATATTGGTATTAAACACTACACTGAAAAAACATATTGTCAGAATTAGTCAATCTTAGTAGTAATATACGAACAGACAGTCTGATTGTCATACATTGACGAAAAACTTGTCTAATACGTCAGTTTATTGTTGAAGGTTGACAACTTTATTGTCAAAATTTGACAAGTTTATTTACCGTTGATACATTGATTGTTTCAGACAACGCTATTTTTTTCTGTGTAGAGGCATTAAATTTCTACACGTAGAAAAAAGTTATAGCGTAAATTACTATATTTCTAGCATTCTGAAGATATTTTAGTTAATGTTATGGAAATTACTATACCTTTTTTATAGCAAACTTTCTTATATGATATAGTTAATTTTCATATGATATATAGTAAATTTTCTTATATGATATTGTACTGTGCAAAAATTTTATAACAATTTTTACAATATCTTATAGTAAAAAGTAATGTATGGTATTACAAAAATTACTTCAGTATGCTATAGTAATTTTGCATTGTTTTTGTTTCAATATCCTTGGAATGCCAGACTTATAGTAATGTTTAATATAACTTTTTTCTACGTGTTTTCTAGACAAAATATGTGTACAATGTGAAATAATAAGAAATTTCTTATTGTATTATTAAAAAAATCGAATAGTGATAAAAATCATATTTATTTTATAATTTCACTGATAAGAAACGAAGTAATAAAATTTGTATTTTTCAAAAATTCGTTTTTTTTATTCCACCAAATACCGGTTGGATTATTCAGATAAAATTTAAGGTAAGTAATGATTTTGAATTTATTAAATATAACGAAGTTACGTTTATAATATATATGTACATTGAACAAAATAATGTTACAAATTGTACCAAACGAGATAATAAATGTAAGATAAATATAAAAATCGAAATAAATACTGAACAACATGTTTTTATAAATAGTTTGGTAATATTTCAAAAACTTTTAAAAGTTCTTAACTATGATTTATAATATATTTTATATTTGTATACATTTTTCCTACTACTATAATCTATTTTAGTAAAATTTGAAAGATTATTTTTCTCAGTATATGTATATCAGTCATAAGACTGGTTATTTGATATTAAAATTTAACCATCAGAATCAGTACATTACCAAATACAAATCGGTAAAATTGACTCATTTCAATAGCCAAGTCCCTATCATTTGCGTTTGAAGTTACCATTCGAAGTGCCACCGATTACCATTTAAATAGCAATAATTACCGCGCGCGTAGCATCGTTCGCCATATACTTTTGTTAGCTTTTTTTCTTTTATATCTAGCATCCCCTACGTTAAAGTAATCCATTAAATACAACCAAAAACCCTTTCATAGCTTAAGTTTGCTGCGTTGGTGTACCGAAAAAAAGTCACTAGATCGATTTACTATTTATCGGATAAATGGATTCGGGACGTCGAGATTCTAATAGTCGATTGCATAAGCGCGTACACCGCATGTATATTCAAAGACAATGGGTGTACTGACCCCTTAACTAAAGGGTTAATTATCATTACTATTATTCGGTCCAAAATATATGTTGATGGAAGGACAGTCGGTTCAATGAACGTAACCATCTACTGGATAAGAATAAGGCCACGTTCGTGTATCAATACAAACACAAGGAAGAGCGTTACGTGAGAATGCGCAAAAGTCTACGTTGGAGGTACCTCCGTGTGAGCCAAGAGATACGCCATCGAGAATCAATGTTCGGCAATATCAAAAATATTTACGGATCAAGTCTAATAACATCGGGGAATTCAGGTGACTTACAGATCGTACGTGCTTTTTCGAACGTGTGCTTGACATACCTCGTGGAGTACCTTTAAAAAAACAAACGCACATTCAACTACGTGGACACACTTTGCACATATCCAATGTCATTCCACGAAGAATGTCTCGGATCGTAAATTGCTTTGAATCGAACGGATATAAACAATTATTGCTGAAAACCGAAAAATAAGAAGAAGAAAAAAAGAAGAAAGAAAGATAAACGAGTGAAAAGATGTAACCGATTGAATTTAATCATTTTGTTTCACGTCCGTGATTTGTATGTATATCTTTATTTAACGACAGGTTTGGAGACAGACGGCCATTTTGTTTACCATTTAAACAATGTTATTGTTTTTAAAAACGCGTCGTTTGGGGACTGTCCCCAAACGAATGTATATGTTTAACGATAGTTTTGGAGACAGGCCAGGAAAATACAATACTGGGGCCCCCTAGG
>JABFQC010000893.1:0-22518 GCA_022817085.1 Psilanteris sp. ZL-2020
AAGAGCAAATACTTATTGTTTTTCAACATAGAGTCGATTGGCATCGTTAGTTTTTTAATATTTCTAAATTTAGTCCCAATTGTTTAAACAATTAATGTTTAAACAAATGGAAATGCCAAAAAAAAAACTAGGGGTCACTTTTTTTTTGTTCATGCTATGAATCCCGTATTCAGTTTTGGACCTTCATGCCTGTGGGAACCTTGGGCCTTAATGGGTTAAAATATGTTATTAGCTTAGCCATATAACCTTAAAGTATAATTATAATATAGATAATTATTTTTTGGACGTACGTAATCGCAATAATATATATAGCTAACCAACAACGGTATATGCATACAAAATGTTTGTATATCAAAAATCCTTAAAATACAACGCTATTATAATAATGTTCACAGTTTAAAATAAAAACTTAAGCTTATATGTTGATGAAGATCAGTTCGGGAAGTGGTGGTGTAACTTTGAGATGAATATGTCATTTTTTATGTACGATTTATTTGAATTATATATTATATATGACGTTGTGATTATGAGATTAGGTTAACTTAGTAGCAATTGCTATTTCATTCAAATCTAATAATTATGACATATAATTAAATCAAAATTAATAAAAATCAAAAATGTTCTCTTAAATTCTGTTCAAATTGGAGAGTAAAGTATTATTAATAGGGTTTTCAACACATATTATATTTACAATTTCTGTTCATTATTCAAGTAATAAAGTATGTAATTATAGCACCTAAGAATATTACTTTTTTAAAATTTTAATTCTTAGGGCAGAGAGCAATTCATAATTTTAAACTTTCGATTACAAAAAAACATTAAACCTTATAAGCATAAGAAAATTATAGGAAATTCATAAAAACTTATTTGAATGATTTGTGTTTCAATAAATAATAATATTTTATAAATACATTTATAATTATTACAGCAAAATATAAACATACTGCATGCAGAACTTAAATTTATATAGATATAGAATAATTTATGAAATTGCACTTTTAAAACGATCCTTTTATCTCAAGATTTTAGAATTTTAAAAACAGATTAAAAAAAGACACAAAATACAAACTTGTAATAAAAACAAAGAAAGTGATTAACTCAACGCGACTTTGTTTATTTTGTATAGGTATGTTTACTTTCCTTTTTTAATTTGTTCCAAAATACTAAAATTTTACGTTAAATAGATTATTTTGAAGAGTGTATATATATATAGAAACAATTATATATCTGATTTCGGTTTAGAGTAATATGTTTGAAAAAAGTATATATATATAAGTGCTAATATTTTATAATAAAATGTGGGTTTCATTGTTTATGCAGAGTGTGATCGAAATAAAAACTAAACTTTCTGTCAACTTTCTTTTCTTCATCACTAAATGAACAATTGCATAAAATAATAATTTACTGAGGAATTAAAATGCTGTGACAAAATGTAAGACGCGCGCAATATAACGACGAATCATTTGCGCAACCTATGGTAATGTCATAATTACAATTTCTGATGGTCTGATGCAATTAACTTAAAAAATGTAATTTTTTTGCATTATTTAAAAGAAGAATGTCAATGTAAACCAAAGGAAAAAAGCAATTGATGCACATATTGTATTCAATAAGAAATTAGAAGAGCTTTGTCGTATAATTACATTAAGAAATTAGTTTCTTTGAACGTATTAACTTTTGAAGTATTGACGAGATATGTGTATATGTATTATTTTATAAAAGCTTTTCCATGTACAAGTATATTTTAAAAAAATATTTTTATATTAATTATATCATGAAAAGTTTATTATTTAATGTACTTGAAAAATTTTAATTTAAAAAAAGTGTACATTGAGTGGAATTAAAAATACACTGAAAAAAAATATTTGAATCTACTCAATTTTGAATTGTATACGTCTAACTATATGGATTTGGTTGGAAATTAAATAAACTATTGAGTTGTATTAACTCTATCAGATTCTTACTGAAAATTGATTTAATTTGACTTAAATTTTGGAGCTAAAAATTCAAACTAAATTTGTTTAATTGAACTCTATTTTTATCAGCTCAAAAATTGAATTTCATATACGCTAATGATTTTTTTCAGTTGACCCTTTTATCAATTCAATATGAATTGGTGTAGCCCCTTATAGAAATGATTTTCTGAAATCAGCCAATTGAATCTTAAAAACAGTTTATAAATCTTGAATAATATTGACAATTGTTTAAAAAGTCCCAATTTCATGACCAATTTAGAGTTTTCCATCAAAATTTAATAAATGCGGACTAATAATTTTTATAACAGGGTAATATAAAATTTATATATAATTTATTTTATAATTTCTAATTTTTTTACAAGGTAAAACTGCTGCTAATTCCACAAAATTGAAAATTTCTGTTGAAAAGAATAATGAAGCTCATGAATTTAAGGAAAATGTAACAATAATATAAGCGGTATAATAGTAATTGAAACTGTACTTTACAATTTTTAATCTTTAATTAATATTATGTGAACGTTTTAAGTAAATGTGTAGAATTAATGAAGTTAAATATAATAAATTATATATACGACTGAGCTATATTATTGTACTAACTAACTGTGAATATTTTTTATACTTATTTAATGAAATACAAATACGTTACTCTAATAAGAAACTAATAACTATGGAATATTATAAAATAATGTCGATTCTTATAAATATGTTTTGAAATAATCTAAACTTTAAAATTGAAACAACTCAATCGTATATTGTATCTTCATATTATAGCAAAATATTGCAACAAATTTATTCGTTGGTGAAAATAAAAGTATGTAATAATATCTTCGAAACTCTTGAATGTGTTTATATGCGTATTTAATATACCATTTATTGCACATAAAATGTATAAATTTTAATTAAATTAAAATTATAATTTAATTTTTGATTATATATTTAATATAAACTGTATATTACTTTTAATTATTAAGTTTTTATATAGAAACTATACATATTATTAGAATTTTTATAATATGCTTTTTCATGTACTACTAATTTATTAACATAATAATTATACTTGAAAAAGTTAAAATATATCATTCATTAGGCTTAAAACATTTGCCTACACTGTTAAAAAAAAGTGTCTTAGATGTCACAATTTTAAGACACAAAGTGACTTATTTAAGTCACCAGCTGTCTTAATACATAATATTATCTACTAGAATAAGACACTTAGGCGTCTTAATTAAGTCGCTTTGTGTCTTAAATAAGACACGTATGTTATATATTTTTTAGCAGTGTACTGCATTGATTAAATTTAAAATTTAGTTTGCATATAACAGTTGTGCAATTTTGAAAATTTAGAATGTAAACACTCAGTTGCAATATATGTATATATATTAATGTAATAAATATTGCATAAAAAGTTTTTCTAATAAAATTTTTAGCTAATATCGACTGTCTTTTCATTTCTCTTGAGGTCACTGCTTTTAACAAAAGCGCACTTTTTAAAATTGCGTATGTTGTTATTGAAATTAAAGAGTGTCATGTTTCAAATTCTTACTAATGAGATTATGTGAAGTTAACCAACACATAACAGTAAAATAGAAAACTATATGTTTTGTTGCGTTATACAGTTCGAATAAAAAGTGAATGCCTTAATTCATTTCGAAACGTGTCTTAAATATATCAGAATGTCTTAGGTGCTGTATTTTACATAGAGTAGAAGTATATGTGGAATTTGAGTTTTTAAATCGTCACTTTTACGCTTAATGATGTTAAATCCAAGAACATAGTATTACAGATGATGTACGGTATGAGTTGTGATTGAATGCAATTTTTTTAATATTTTAACAATATATGTTCTCTAAAACAAATTACATATGAAAACTTACCGTTTATAATACGAACTCGGAATTTACGGTGACAAACCATTAAATTGTATATTTTTAACAGAAAAATTTATGTTTTTCTCGCAAAAATTTACTGGTTTATCTCACAATATTACTTAAAAGACCCCGTTCGTATTATAAACAGTCATTTTTTATGAGTAATTTTTTCTCTGTGTTGAAAATGTAATTTTTTCTTTTATTTTTTTTGTTAAACAACAAGATGCAAAGGTTGTTTGTATGAACAAATGAAATATATGATATATTTTGCCAATTTTTATATAAAAAAATATTGATCTATATCAATCAATATATAAAAAATAAATATTCACTATATCTATATATATATATATATATATATAGCTAATCTATATAAATCAAGTGTGATAAAAAATTTGTGGAATTCATATAAGTTTTGTTTGTTTAATGTATGATTTGTGTTCAGTAGAATGAATTACTATTATTATGTCAATGATTGATTAATATTTTATCTTAAGTGACAAGTATTATTTAGGTTAAAGGAATTTGAGATTGCTTGAATTTGAAATTAGAACTGTGAACTGAATTGAATAATAGATTAATTATTATATAATATAATAATTGTGATAAAGTTATATTGCGAGTAACAATGATAAAACTTGTATGTAAGAAATGACTTATAGCGTATTTTACACAATTGGGGACAAATAAAAAAATGTTATATTTTATATGAAGAAAGTGATTTAAAATTTGCATAATTGTGTAATTTTAAATCTTAACTTCTATTATTAAGAATAGAGAATTGGTTATATTATTCATTTGAAGATAAAAAAATGTTTTTAAATTATAGAAAGAAAAAAGTATAACGAAATGTGTTATACTTGTAAGTATAACAAATATTTCGAATTTTGGTTTACTCGTTTGTTTTCCAAATATCTATCTGCAAACATCTATGCTGTTTAATTTTGCAACAAAAATGGTATGTCATAATTCTTTTTACTAGTGTTACATTGTTTTTGTAATAAATTGATGATTAATCGTATGTACACGAATTAAATTTAATCTGATTAAATGCTATTTACAATATATGAAAGTTTCCTAAGTATAATATCATTTCGAACGCGGGTTTAATTCGGCAGATTTGCAATTTTATTGCGTATATTAAATCGCAGTCAAAACAAAAGTTTTACGCTATTTTATTGTATGTCAAATTAAGTTCAGACATTCGTTAAATTGTTTCACATGTATTGCTACAATACAAACCGTAAATAAGCTTATTCATTGCATTCAAACAATGACTAACATCTGTTCAAATTTTTTGTGATTAATGTAATAAGTTTGATTATCATTGTCAACAGTTAAATACGTATATTATATTATATGATGAAATTAAAACCTCAAATTGTATTATGTCTTTCGACAAGATTTTCCGACGTCAATACATTGAAAGAAAAAATGTATTAAAAATTACCCACAAAATTAAATTACTAGTCTGACGGGAGTGTTTTATTTTTAAATTATACATAAAAATAGTACAGTAAAAATTGAATATATTTCTGTAAAATCTGTGATAATTGCAGATATTTTTATAAAATTTGCTAAAATTGTATGTATTGTTTCAAAATTCAACACTTCTGGCACACAATTGATATTGTACGAGTAATTTTTAATCCTTCTTTTCTCTCCGTGTACTGAAATACATTTCTATCAATAATTATAATAATTTACTAATGTTTTAAATGTGTCTTAACTGAATCGAAAATATTCTTCAAACTAAAGTTTCGAAGTCGTATCTTATATTATAAAAAGTAATTTGACTTTATAGTTAAATTAATTTTCAAATTACAGTTTAAATTCTTTTATTGTATGCATCTCTTATAACAAGATATCCGGTTATATTCAATGGATTTTCTACTTGGAAACGCAGGATTCCGATTGCTTTAATAATTTATTTCTCGAGGTCTATTATAAACCTTTAAACTTTTAAAACATATATGCTATTATATTACCGCAGTATAAGATCAAATATAATTTTGATTAATTATTGGCGCGTGAGTGAATAAACACTAACATAATAATCTATTGAATAAAATACATATGAGCATTTATGATATAATTTCGTGAAAAGATTAAGTGTCTATTGAAAGTAATAATTAACTCGTGATAAGAATTGGTGAGAAACTTGTTGCTGATTTACCGATTGCGTAGCAATCGTAATTTTGAGTAGCAAATATTTATAATTTTGCACCTATGGTTACTCATTTCACGATTAAATATTTATCATGCACATATACGCGTGTTATTCAGGGACACGGTGGCTTAGCTACTTTCATTAAACACGAAGGTCTCTTGAGTAGTAAGCCGGAAGATGGCTCATTTGTCGCGAGTCGCTAAAGGCTGGAAGCAAATCGAGGCTGTCTTGTGGCCCCTTTCGTCCGTTGAGAATGGTTCGCGATATGTGGTTTCTGCTATTTAAGTCAACTTGAAATTGTTCCTTAACAGGAATGAATCGATGTTCTTGGTTCGTGTCAATGTCTCAATGCTTATTAGGGCGAAAGACGATGAACGTGAAATATCGACAGCTTAGATAATTATGATTAGAAAAAAAATATAAGGATAAATGCAGTCAAGGACTTAAATCTTATATAATTCAATTCGCAATTAATAAAGATTTTTTTTAAGATTGAATTTCTTCGATGCAATATCATTATACAGATCACTTGTTATAGATTACATTTTATAGATTATTATTATACGTATATAGATTATAGATATTATAAATGTTATACATTATTATTGTATTGCATTACATTTTTATTGCTCTGTAGTATTAGCCATTTTTAATTTTATACATATTAATAATGTGATTTAACGCTAATAGAATTTGACTGTATTTTTAATATATATATAAACAAAGTAAAACTTTATCTCAATATTATATTCATCACATAATAGTTTCTTATATTATTTGATTGTTTTTAAATGAACGTATTAAAGTTATTAGTATGAAACACAAATTTAAATTATGCAATAAGAATTATGCATATTCGAAAAATGCGTTTGCCTCTTTATTATCTATATGATAAACAAATGTAATGTATGTAAAAATAATTTTACAATCATTTGCAATTACATTAGGCTTAATAATATTAGTCAGTTGTTATCTTTAATAATACATAAGCTGAAGCAATTACAAGTAATTTAACAACTATTTTTCCGGTTGAATTTTCAATATTGATTTTCTATTCTTATATTCATTTTAATTAATAGTCCGTATAATTTACAATAATCACTTGTAATTAGAAACAATTTATTTAGTTTTATAAACATAGTGGTTTATTTCTTTGGTATTGGTATTTTACAATAAAATATTTTTCACATTAAGACATTACAATTTTCATCATCAATATCAGTTTATTCTTATATTATGGAGCAAAATATTAAAGCTACATTAATGATAGTGAATGCTTAAATACGATTGATGTAACGTTAAATATATAAAAATTAAATTCACAATATACTTTTGTACTTTTTGTATAATACTTATATTTATAGTTGAATTTATCAGCAAAAAACTGTTATTTAATAGAATAGAACAGAAAAGTAATAATAAAATAATTAAAAAAAATAAATAAAAATAAATAATAACAAAGATAATAAATTGGAATAGAATTTCTATATGAGAAACTATAATTTTACATTTAAAATATTCACAGAAATAATTTTACTATATATTAAATAATAAAAATCATTATATAAATGTCATATAAAGTATGGTCAACATTTCCTAAAAATTTAATTAAAATTATACTACAGCTGAAAAAATATATTATAGCAGTATCGTTTAAAATTTATTTATATTTTTATACATTTATTCATAGTTTATTAACTAGTAAAGTAAAATTTAAAGGCTTATTTATTTCAATGAAATTTCAGCATTTTTGAGGTTTGTAGTGTCATGTCACAAAATTAATAATATATTTTTTATCTTTAATTTATCCAGGTATAATTTACGCATATACTGGTATTTAATATTAAAATATTAATTTCTCAGTGTATGCATTTTTAATTTTAATATATTCAATTTCAAAAAAAGGAAAAAAATTAACCTATTTGCATCCAATTGAATTATTAAGTAACAACTTATTTGGTTTAAAAATATTAAAAAATATTGTTTATAAATGTTTTCATTTTATTTTAAAGTAAACCAACTGATATTTATTTTTATTTATTCTATCCGTATTTATATAAGGACATATATTATAATGCATATATATATATATATCAAAATTATTTAAAAAAATATTTTATAATTTTTTATTGTTAAAAAATGCATTTTATATTAAAATATGTTGAATTTTATAAAGCCGATTTGCCATATACTAAAGATCATGAAAGTATATAGAGTTTTATATAAATCCATAGACAAGAGAAGAAAAGCTACTTGTGTTTTGAAAGCAAGTTTTGGTCAATTCTTTAGAGATAAAGCAGTAAGGTACATATGTTACACAGACTCATCATCTTCATCCCTATACCTTTCTTTTTGGACGTTCATATTAAAATAATACCATCTTTTCTCAACTACCACACGGTGGCACCTCACCTTATATCCTCAAATATCAATTTTGAATACTAAGTGAGCTACACGCATTGTTTATAACGGTAAAAAATAGTAATACTTAAGTTCAAGTAGTCCGTCAATGGAACTGTATTATTACAAATAAGAATGTAGGAATGCTTTAAAACCTCGATGGTTAACAGTTCTAACTGTTTTATAGATTTTCTACATTTATATTTCATTTTTCTTAATGTTTTAAACTTAAATTTTGTTGAAAAGGAAACAAATTTAGATAAGTTTAAAGTTATATTTATAATTTATTAAGTATTTGTTATATAAATAATATAAATATAAATATATATATATATTCAAGTAGACGGAATTAGTAAGCAATCATAAAAACAAAGCGTGACAAATACCACACACGCAGAGAAGAGATATGTTGATTCAACCAAATTAAATCTTGTTAGATTTACAAAATATTTGGCACATTCAACTAAATTATAGTAAAATGAACAAAATTTTGGTTGAATTAAGCCCATTAAAAGTGACTGCATACACTGAGAAAAATAAAGTATGAAAAATTACTGTTTATAATACTAATTTGGGGCCATATGATACAAATCGTCAAAATTTACGGTTTTGAACAGTAATATATTATTATAATTCAGTGATTTTTTGCTGTTAAAAACAGTAAAGTTTGTCGACTTGTATCATATAACCCCAAATTAGTATTATAAACAGTAATTTTTCATGCTTTATTTTTCTCAGTGTATTTAGTATTATTGGGCAAACGTTCAATAAATTATACTAAAATCTAAGCAGATTTTACTGAACTTTTGTCTTGTATAATGATTGATATGCTTTCTTAATAATTTTCAAATAGATTTTTTGTGTGAGTAGTCGGTTGATCTACAGGTGATTTTCGTAAAAACAATAGTTTTTGAATAGAAAATAAAAGATGTAATTTAACTAAATATATTTGTTTTTCAGTACCATCTTTATACTTGTTATTGGTCCTTACGATTGGGCGAATACAATGTCTTCCAGACGGCGCACCGGCCAAGGCTTGTACGAATCTGGAACCTATTCATCCAGGCACAACCCTAGGAACATCTCCTCCACCTTACCAAGTGTTAGCTTCATCTGGTCGAAATCGAGTACGTCTGATCTTAGGAAGTTACGAAGGTTTGGCTTACGAAGGTTTTATAGTTGTCGCCAAGGATGTTCAGACAGGCCAATTCATCGGAGAATTTTCAAAACTACCTGGAACAGCTAAAGCTATTGAATGCCTTCCGGGTATCAAGGTTGTATAGAACAACAATTATTCATCTAATTAATACTAAGCACATTGCACTTTCTTTTCTTATTAAACTTAACTTGCTAGTAATTAACTTTTTTCTTCTGCAAATGAAATTAAAATTATGTAAAAATATACACTTACGAACTAATTAGAAATGGCTGCACTTTTTCTCTTGTTTCGTTCAATGAATTGTAATTGAGTATTTTTTAATTAACAATTAGCAATATTCAATAGTTAAATTTTTTTTTTCTTTTAGATATTTTAGATTAAATTTAATTTTAACATTATTATAGTCTAATACTTTATGTAATTTGACAGTGAATATATACAGTAAAATAAATAGTTTTACATCAATTTACTAATTATCTATGGTATCTTAATAATATTGTACGTATACTTTTTCTGTACACGGAAAGAAAAAAATACTAATATTTATAAGACATGAATATTAAGTTTTATAGTAAATTGAATGTTTATTGCTATAATATGCTTTCAAATTGCCAAATTTTAATAAACTGAGATTTACATATTTCCGACAATAAGTGAAATGTAAGGTTAAAACTCGATAATAAAATTTACTTTTAATATAACCTTTCAAAAAATGATAATGTAACACGCATTTAAATACACACAATGTAATTAATGTAGACTGCCAAAGTAAATAAGTTTTTTTTAATTAACATTTGGTTATTCATTCTCGGTTTAAATATTAAAACCTAACAATTTATTTTAAACAAACAAATTCTTGCACAAAATTTGCGGAATTGATTAAGAAAAACAAACCTGTTATATTTTAGTAAACCAATTATTAAATTATAACGAAAGATTGATATTATTTAATGAACAAACTACCGATTATTGACAAATTGCGAATATAATAATTAATTGGTGAAGTTTTCAATAAAAATTGATATTTCCTTCTCTCAGTATATATTTAATCAGTAATTTTTTATTGTAATGAATATTTTCTAATGAAATAAATAAAGTTACGCAGATAGTCTGTTAAATTATTGGACACAGCGAGAATTAAATTAAATAATGTATCGATTGTCTTTCTGTTTAAAAAAGACAAAATTACACAAGTACGCTTCATTTTTTTCATTTTTGTTTACCAACATCCGTATGTAAATGTGCGAACTGCATGTATATAGTTCTAAATGAAAACATTCATTCAAATGAGACAAAGTTCAGTTGAACGGTAACTGCAACTGACAAAAGAGCCACTATTCGAATGCGGGCTATTTTTGACGCGAAGAAATAAATCCGCCCATGACAAGATAAAACGCAAAACGATTTAACGTTGCGTATTTCTGTTTATCCGTGCTTTTTATTTATCTATTTTTTGTCGTTATTTGTGCACTTTTTTCGGTCGGAAAACAGCGCATTTGTTCAGTGTCGTACAAGGACTGCTCACCGCGGCCATTAATAAGAAACGAAGCAGGAAATTGAGTTTGGCTGATGGCTCAGTTTGACGGTACGGTCGATACATCTTCGAGCAAACTAATCGGGCTAACAAATGGATAAACACTTTAGTATTGATTTTACCATCGCTACTTTCCCATATGTCCTGCGATCGCTGGTCCTTTTACTATTTCAATTCAGAATTTACCTGTATTAGAAATAAATTAATGTTTTGCATTTATGTTCACAGAATGGTGTAACTCACAGTAGCAAAGCGAAGAAACAAAATCTGGAATTTGAATGGGAAGCTCCTGCTGATTACGAAGGGACTATCATTTTTAAGTGAGTTTTAATACTGGATTGTTAGATGTATACAAGTAATGAAGAAATTACAAATTGATTTGTCTTATGTATACGCGCAAAAAAGCTTCATTGAAAATTACTGGAAAAATTAGTAATTGTTTGACAAAAATTTCATAAAATTTACCAAACTTTCCAATCAAAATTGTTGAATGTTTTTATTACTTTTCAAATATTTAGTCATTTATAAGCAAAGTTTTGCAATATTTATTATAAAATTCGATGCATTTGTCCAAACTTTCGTTTTGTCCAATAATTATTGTGTTTTTTCCAACAATTTTTCATACAACTTTAGTCTGCGTGTATCGCAAATTGACATAATACTATATAGTAATCAAATAATAAATATTATTATAGAAATAATATATTCTAATAATTGTTTTACGTTGATATCATATAAAATTTTATATTTGTTATACCATTTATCAATTGTAGGACTATAATTGCCAATCGAATCATAAATTAAAATTTAAAAACGTTTTTATAGCTTTAATTACTTTATAATTAATAATAATATGATTGATTTTAATCAACAAGAAATTAGATGACAATCGGTTTTCTAATTTATTCAGCTATTTAATGGTTCGGTTCAGCCAATAGATGTCAATTAAATCCAAAATGAAATAGAACCTTATTAAATTATTCTCGTCAGGCTGAAGTTGAATTGTTGAAATAGTTCGACGATAATTTGTTTTTGAGCAAAACTAGAGACGTTTAATTAAGCGTATAATCTTTTCAGCTCTACATTTGCTCAAGATTATGGTACATATTGGGTAGGTGTGGAATCACCAAGAGTTACAGTTTTAGGGAATAACATCGAAGTTCATATGTCAACGACGCAGAGACCACATTTTAGACCAGCTACATCGCCGTACTATGAAATTCATATGACGGAGGTAAATAGTTTATTCATACAACAATTATTATTCATAACTTTGTGTAATAAATATGTTTACACGTTTACGTTACTTTTATTATTTACAGTAATGTGAAGAATATATTTTCATTTTAAAAATTAATAACAAAAAATTAACACGTCATTATGTTTTATTATTATATAATATAATATAATATATATACACGGAGAAAAATGTTATATTAAAAATGACTATACATTATGGTATTTCAGGGATATGGAAACAAATATTTCTAAAATGATTATGTACCTTTTATACAATACAATATTTTGTAGACAAATTTCTATAAAGTATACTAATTTCCAAAACACTAATCATGATATTCTTATAAAGCTATAAGTATCCCGCGTAAAAAAATTCGTAAGGCGTGTATCAGGTTAAATGGTTGGATAATGATCGCGAACCTTGTCGTTACCCATGCAGTTCCGTACATTATCCATCGCAATGCAATATATATTTCTCAAATTTAATATGGGACCACGTGGGCAACATCATGGCTCGCGCTCATTTGCCAACCATAATAGCCTTACATTTTCATTACTATTTTCTTTACGAGGGTATGGTATTTTATCAGGTAACTTTTTTCTACACTGAGAGAAATAAATGACGAAAAATTACTATTTATATCATTAATTTGGAACCATGAGAGAAAAAGCATAATATTTACTGTTTTTAAAAGAAAAAAGTAAGTTTTTTAAGTAGAAAAATACTACTTTATCATAATATATTACTTTTAAAAATAGTAAATATTATGCTTTTTCTCTTATGGTTCCAAATTAATGATATAAATACTAATTTTTCGTCATTTATTTCTCTCAGTGTACGTGTATATAATATAAGAAATTGCTTACATACATACGTACATATATGCGAGAAAAGATTCTAGAAAAGTTTATTACAAGAATAATTCGGCAATCGTTACAAATTGGTGATAAACACATGCCAATCTGATAATCTTATAAGTGCATATTTTATAGCAATCATTACCAGGCTTTTGTAACGGTTCCTATAGAATATTTTCTCGGTGTATATATTTAAATAACTTACAGCTATTTGTAGATAAGTATGTCATTAATTTTGTTCTCCAATTGGATGAAAAATGTTTAGATTTGCAAACGGTGATGTTTAATTTATACTATATTGAAAAAAAGTAATTTACTATTTTTAAGGAATGATTTGTACATATATGCATCTGAAATATGTTCGTTTGGAGACGTAATTTATACGAAATGCGTTTGAATTTGAAGACAATGGTGACCATGTTTCACGGGAATTAATAAATACATTTTGAAGCGTATTGGAACGCGGTCATTTGTCTTATTTTGTGAAACGTTGACAAGCGAGGATTTACGGTTTATTGGTCCTCTCGCTCTCATCCAAAGTTCGAATGCGGTGTAAACGTGCCGATGATTAGTGAGGCACACTCGTGTCGAGATACGGCTCTTACAGAGGAATTTTCAATCCGTTGATTTAACTCCAGTGGAACCCTCCTGTATATATTTGTTATCTCAAACCGAAACTTATTACGATATTATATATTGTGTAACTGGAAAATGTATTGGCAAATTGTTTGAATTATTTTAATGTAATTTAACGAAATCATTTCATTATAATATACATTGTACAAATTTATTATCACTACAGATCGAATTTTAAGTTCAAATTATACGCAAACGGGGTATTTGGCGAGAAAGTATTTTTCACTGGGTGAAATTTATATATTTTGATCATATTGTAGCTGATTTTGGCAAGAAAAATAACTCAACTAGTTTTGTGAGCATATATGATATTTTGATAACAAAAATATTTGTATTTAATTAAAACTAATAAGCCTATATTAAAGAAATCCTATATACTAGTTTATACATACGAGTTTTATCAGTGCTAAAATTAAAATTAAAATTGAAAATGCGTCTAAAAATATATGATAAATTATATTTCATGTTGTTAATAATAATAATTAAAAGGTATTATCTCGATTTGACTTGATGTAATATTTTGTGCAGAAAACTCAGTATGATGATCCATTCTACGAAGGTTGTGGAATAACTAAAAATTGCTTCGGTACAGAGGATAACTGTTTGCTGAAAAAGAATTGCCAAGGGGCAGTAGCGGTGTTAGTTCGAGGGGAGAAATATCTCTTCGAGTTGCATTCACGCGGAAGCAAGTACGTCGCGGTCGGATTGTCCAACGACACTCAAATGGTAATAATTTTATTCGAGATAAAGCTCACGTAAATGACAATAATTCAGTCATCGAGCTTATTTGCAATATTTAAATGGCATGTATTGTTACATATACTATATCATTGTTAATATCAAAACTACATATTAAAGATAAACACATCAAGAGATTGTGAATAATCTTTGAATTGTTCAAACATAAGAACCGTATTATTAATAATAAAATGTCCCTTTATGATAATGTTTTTAAAAATAAGAGTCAAATAAAGTACTTATTTACTAATGATATAAACTATTGATACTAATAAAAACAAGTATATTCAGCATCTGAAGAATAAAACATAAATCTATCTGCTGAATTAAATGCATTTTATATTTTTGAAATATGTAATTTTAATATTAGAAAAAAGTAAATACAACTGCAACCACTGTTATTCGTGTGAAATTAAGTGTAATAAAACAAGTATTAATGCAATCTAACATTTTCTGTTTGAATCTAGGGCGATGACAGTGTTGTGGAATGTGTCAACGAAGGCAACAAAGTTGGAGTGCACATGTCTTGGAATGACGGCCAAACGAATACTCGTCATGCTACGGTCAGTGAGCATAACACTTTCTAATCACTCGAATTGCAAATTCAAGCTTGCATGGAACATCGAGATTTAAGTCTCGTGTTTGCTATGACGTCACGCGCTTCCTGAAACCTGAATTAATGCAAACATCACTTTCTTATAAAAAATAATATTTAAAATTTGCAACCGCGAAATGCTTGTTAATAGTACGTTTGAGAACGTTTCACCCGGAAGCTCGGAATAGCATAATAATAATTTTGCATCGTCAAATATAATAATTTATCATCTTGACTAGATAGCGTTTTCATATTCGTATATATAATAATCACAATAATAATCGTAATAACAATAATAATAACGTAAGGTTGAGCACCCGGTGTCGAAGAGTGTTCTTGAAATATATGCGATAACAAAATACGCTTGTCGCTCTTTAACATGGAGAGAACTGCAAATTTGGTGGTTGATTCATATTTTGTAGTTCATATTGAAATCACTCGTCATTTTGGAAATGCAAAACGTAGTGATGTTTATCGTTAACGTGAATACAACATTTATAACAATGAAATTAATTAAATTCTTTTATGCTAACAAAATAAAATGTTTAATATATTTTTTTTTAATTCTTTTTCATGAACTATTTGTAATGTTTCAATTATTATTTTAGTCGGATTAATTAAAATATTTAAATAAATAAAATATTATGTCTGCTAACGAACGAATACACAAGTTTTGAATAAAAAATGTTGAAAGATTAAAAGTGGACAAAACTAACGAATTTGTGATTAATTTGTGTGTTTATTAATTTATTATATTTGTCAACGAATGAAATAGTAGTGTTAAAGTAGAACAACCCGTGTATGAGTAAACAAAAAATAATGTAAACGACTATAAGCACTAGAGCTGGGTTCTAAATTTGTGTTATAAATTCCACGTTTTTATGTTATTTCGTACAAAAGAAAAAGAATATAATCGCAACTAACATATATTAATTTCATTTTAGAAAATTGAAATAATAATTTTATAACAAAGAATGCATCGTTTTGTTTATAACCACTATATATGGGTGATCTAATTTTCTATATAATATATATATTTCAAAATGTTTTTGACAGTTAATAAGTGTAAATATAAAACGAAATTAGGAAACATTATTGTTATTAAGAGATGGTATTGATATGGATACTTATTGTCTTCTACCTATTATCCATTCAATAAAAATCTAAAGAAATTTATACGTATGGTGTCATAGGGCCTCTATTATTGTATTGTTTGGGCGAGGCTCTGATAATGCCGATATCTGTACATGAATTGCCAATTGCTATAGTTTAAGGATAGGATCTGATAACTGTCAAACTCATATAAGTTGGGGTTGTTTAGGAGTTTTTTTCAGTATGTTTAGAGCGTCGCCAAATGTATGCGACCTCGAAAGGATTATATATATATATCTGTATATTTATTAAGAAATTTATTTAATTTAATAAATATTTGAATTATCGAATATTTATTATTATTAAATATCGAAACATGAAGATCACTAAATTAATTGCTTTATACAGTTATTTCTGTAACAATATTATTAATAAGGTACATTGCAAACGTTATTATTTCAATTAAGATGTACATACGTTTGATTAATTTTTGCGGAATTATTAGTTTGGAATATTTTATGTTAAACAAAAATTAAATGCATTTTACAAATATAATGTATTGCAGTTCTAAATTAATATCGTGTTAAAGTGAAATAATTTAACAGTAAAAACCAGAGGTACATTCGAAAAAAGCATGATAAAAGAGAGGCAACAATTCAGGTGCACTTGGAAAGTCACCGGTGAAGTGATACAACTAAATTTCAAAGCAACGGTGCCAAAAAACGAATCCTCTTTTTATTCCCGAAGGAAGTAAATGGACACTTGAAACTTCCCTACTAGTTTTCTAGAATGCGTAAAAGTGCACTTTTATCCCTGTCTCTTTAATTCGGCTGTGTTTTTGAGCCATTATTTTCTCTTTTTAAATAAATCTTTTTAAACACTTTGAATGTGTAGATAAAAAGTAAGTTTATTTATATGAAAGAGAAAAAAGACCTTTTCGGAATAATTTTATTTTAGAAAATTGAAAACACCTTTTCTTTTACTCATATTTTTTTACAATTCTTAAACAAAAATAAATTTGATGGATTTATTAAATCATTGAAAACAGCGTTAATTATATAAATTAAATTAATAGTTTTAATAAGATAAAACAAATTGTATAGATACAAAATGTAGGATAAAAATACCAATTTAATACCTAATGTAAATATCATAAAAACAAACGTTAGCAGTTTGTTTTTATCATACAAAAGAATCGTCAAATTATGTAAAAATTATACAAAATGCTCTTTTATATAATTATGCAATAATGAGAATGATGTTATCTGCACTGAATGTATATACTGTAACAAATAAACAGTATAAAGAATAAAATAACATTCTTATACACAATCATGAATGCATAATTTATCTATAAATCGTAATATTTACAGCCTGCAAATACAATTGAAGTAGAATCGACAAACTTACAAGATGGTGCAATTTCGTGTAAATTTTCGCGAGAAAAGATCACGTATGTCCAAGGTCGTAAGTTTGACCTAGTTAACCAGCCATATCATCTGTTAGTCGCAGCTGGAGATACTGGTGAGTATCCTTAGAATAGCTTAATTCATCTTTCGATATCGTATAATTGTGAAAGGAATTATTCCGGCAAAATTGTCATGTTATTAAGATGAAAGTAATTTTTACGTTACTATCATAATTATATAAATTATATTACATTTTATATTAATTTTCAAATTTATTCTGTTGTTAACTTTATGACATACAACTTTTCGTAAAATCAATTGTAAAACAAAGTGGACTATAATATATATTTGTGAATGCAAATATTAAATATATACATATATATATAACTAACTTTTATAAAGTACTCATTATAGAACATGTTTAATTAAATGAAACTTTATTTTCCATAATTTAAATAAACTAAAGCTAAATTCATGGAGTTTAAAATGAACTAAATTTGACAATAATTTGATATAACCTGAAATCTTAGGAAACTTTTAATATTTTGATAAAACGACCGACAATATTAGTATTAAACGTATAGTTTGTACTTTAACTCATTTATGTAATGTGAGATTACCTTTATTGAATTATCGCAATAAAGTACTTTAACATATGCCATATAGGGTCGTTTTGATAATATACTAATTTGATAAGTTGCTAATACAACTTTTAATTGAGGTTACATAAGGTTTCACAACCCTTTACGGAATATATACTTCTTAATTTTACAACGTTAATAGTAATTAGGAACTTAGCAAATAAATTGGTACAAAATGCGTCAGATAAAGTGATCTTTATTAAATTTAACACTGTAATTAAAAAAATATAAATGCTATGTATCTCTACCACCTACTTCGTTGTATGTTCACATATATCGTTAATTACATATGGAATTATTTTATGCGTGTTATACAATTTGTATCCGATTGATTAATTATGAAAAGTAATATATGTGGAAAATATTATTAATTATCTTTAAATTATAACGAATATGGTATTCATTTTTATTGATGAAATTTATCTTTGTTGTACCTTTGCTTGCAAAGTTGTAATTAATCGCTGATCCATTATTGATTATAATAATATATAATTTTATATATGTGACTGAATATTATTATTTCATTACTTATGATTAAAAAGTTTTTCACAACTTTTACAAGATGACTGATATTATGTGTTAATTTTGCTATGAAATTATTTCTTTCAGGACCTAATAACCAGATTAAATATCATGGCACCGTTAAAGCTGCAACAAGAGAACCAAAATTACTATCAGATGTTGGCGAATTTACGGCTGACAGCAACATTCTTATCCGTATTCACGGTGCTCTTATGTTAGCCTCTTGGATTGGCACAGCTTCCATAGGCATGCTCTTGGCAAGATATTACAGGCAAACTTGGGTCAGCTCTCGACTATGTGGGAAGGATCAATGGTTTGCTGTAAATATTCAAATATTTCTATATTATCACATGTATAAAAATAATCGCAATCGTCAAAAATAATTACAGTTTATGCAAATTTTATGCAAATGCACACTTTGTTTAAGATTCACGAAATATTCACGTTAAATTTGCTGTGTTATTTGAGCGTTTATTGTGCGAATTTAAATAAATCGTTTGCATAATGCGGCACTTAAATTTGATCACACTTTAACGGCCCTTTCATATGAAAGTTATATAAACTTTTTCCAAATATAATTTTTTATTTGCTAATTTACATTTCTATTATTATTAACAACTGCAATGATTTAATTGGAGTATTGTAAAGTTAGTTGATTAATTTAAAGTGAATCATTGAAAAAGACGTAAAGGAATATTTTACATTATAAATGAATTTTTTCAGTTATATACACGGAGAAAAAAAGTATAATATAAATTACCATCTGGCATTCGAATGATATCTTGAAGGATATTTAAAAAAATTACTATACCATTAAAACAATATTTATTATATAGTATAATAAAAATGTGTCAAAATTCCTTCTAATTTTATTACACTATATAACAAATTTTACTATATAAATAAAAAAAGTTCTCATTATAGTATAGTAATTTTCTATACATCTATTGTATTAATCTGCCAATGCCAGAAGGTATAGTAATTTATACCGTAACTTTTTTCTCAGTGTAAATTAAACGAAACATTAACGCATTTTTAAACTAAAATTTAAATGTATGATTTATAATTTATTTGTACAAATATATGAATGATGTTCTGTATGGTGTTCCCAGTGGCATAGGTTTTTCATGCTTCTAACGTGGCTGATGACAATAGCATCATTCGTCATAATCTTCGTTCAAATAGAGAATTGGAGTTCTGAAACGATACACGCATCACTAGGATTAGCAACTACGGTCTTGTGCTTTATACAGCCATTTATGGCAGCAATCAGGCCCCATCCTGGTGCCCCAAGAAGATCACTGTTCAATTGGGTGCATTGGTTTGTTGGTAATGCTGCTCACATTTGCGGAAGTAAGTTGTGATTGATGTAAATAATTTGACAATTTACGACAACCAAATAATAATAATACGTATAATAAAACAAAAATATATTAAATATAACACTGATAAAAGCATTTGAAATAAATTTTGCAATAATTAAAAACTTAGTCTTCACTTTTAGTGCTTGATTATAAATAAGTAACACTGTTTAATTAATATTTTATAAAGTTTTTAATTCCATTTTATAAATTATTTTTAAAGAAAAAATTGTTAATTAATAATTTTCTTTTATTCTTAATAAACAATGGTTGCTATTAATTTAGAAATAATTTCTGAATTCCGGCATCAAGAAACTGATTCGATGTATTGAAAAAGAATGTTTATTCATATTGATTATAACGGGGATGCATAAATGATTGTAAAGTAGATTGCAAAAATGAATATGTACTATGATCTATGGGACGAAGATTAAATTTAATTATTTAGAGCGTTACTTTTTACGTACGTTATGAAAAGTTTAGCAACGCTTGAGAGAATCATTGAACGATCGATTGTGCAAATCGTGTAACTAAAAAAACTCGGATTGGAAACACCGTGAATAATTCTTTGCACGATCTTGTGTTCCTTCTTTTACAGTAATTGCCATTTTCTTCTCAACGCGACTTAACAAGGCTCAATTACCAGAATGGGTCATATGGATTATCGTGGCTTACGTGATCTTCCACATTCTGACTCATCTATTCCTTACGGTAAGTTATGCAAAATTCCATCGCTCCATACGTCATTGCATATAACAATTACAGAAACAAAAACTTAACCTCGACAACTGAAATCTTCGGAAAAAAAAGTAATGCTCGATTATGCGACAGTTCGCCATCTTTCTAAAGTATTCCATGAAAATGCGCGTTTCAACACAGTGTAATTGTTTGCTCTCATAAATCAACTAATAAAATAAACAGCACAAAAACCGCGCAATTTCGTACTTTGCAAACATTAATCTCAACGTCAGACAGTTATGCAAAACCGTTTTCAAACGTGCGAAACAAATAATTCATTTTTTAATTGTTAGTTTTGTTCATCAAGGAGAACGATAACGAATGAGCGACGCGTATATAAGAATTATTATCGGAAATAATTTAGCGGATTCTTGAGGCATGAAAATCGCGTTTTTATTGAATATCTAAATTATGTCGGAGTTTGTCTCATTATTATTGAACGAGCGGGTCGAAATATAATTCGAATGAAACACCGCTGCTTAACGCCGGCGAACGTTAAAATCCAAAGCATCGTTTTCCGATCGGCAGAGAGAGAAAAGAAAAAAAAGAACGCGATAGTGCGGTAATCGTTTCCGTTCGTAAAACTTTGCGACGATAATTAACAAAAAATCTCATTAACGAATGCAGCTGGCAAAAATGATATTGGCAATATTTTGCACGAGTCGAGTGAAACGCGCAAACGTACGTTGCGCGGATCACGAGTTTCACATGAACATTCGGTTTAATAAACTGCAACTTTTTTCCGGACAGGCAAACTGCGATCGTTCATGTTTCATGCCCGGCTGACTTGTGTGCTCGTGTAAAATACGTGCAAATAATAAACGGCGCCAAATGGAGAAAACCATTTGTAGGAGTGTCGCTTGAATGCGAGCTTTCCTTCGGCCCGCGAAATTGTGTCAAAAATATCAGCTCATTACCCGATAAAAAATTGCTTTCGATAATGCAAAGCCGACGTCGCGCGTTACGCGGCTAAAGAGAAATGATGATTTACAACGCCGTCGGAATGTTCGTGAAAACATACCCCTGTCAGATCGATGAATGCTGTCGTTGAACGCCGTGATGCACATAATACATGACGTATTTATTGCAGTTCGCCGGATGCGCCTCCGACAGACAGAGCAGTCAAAGAGTGAATTCTTTCCCCATGAAAGACATGCACTCTCGCGGTTCCATGTCACATCCGGATTCGAGACGGGATGCTCCGGTAAGTGAAACTAAAATGCATATTTTTTCATTCGCATTTGTACGGCTTTTGATTGATGTAATGAATCAATGTTGCTGTGTGTATATAAGTATGTATACCTATATATATGGGTTTATATCGAGGAATGATGTCAGGTTTCAGAAAATTTAATTTATCATTCACAACATTAAAAGTTGCTCTGTCTAATCGCATATGCTGTTTGTGAAGAAACTTTATTCGAATACAATTTTGCTAGCAAAGTTAATAATTATTCTTGCGAATTTTTTTTGTTTTTAGTTTTTTTTTTTTTTTTTTTTTTTTTTTTTGTTAATATTTTATATTAATTTCTTTTTTATAAATAACTACAAAAAGTATTTAACCTTTTCTTTCTTTTATAAA